>OMNN01102763.1:0-26847 GCA_900302755.1 Chromis chromis
GAGCACCAAACACACACACACACACACACACACACACACACACACACACACACACACACACACACACACACACACACACACACACACACACACACACACACACACACACACACACACACACACACACACACACACACACACACACACTTGTGCGCCTTCCATTTGCACTTAAGGCAAATGAAGAAAAGATAAAAAGCAACGACACTGTCTGATATAACCAGCCTGTCTGACTGAGTTCACTTTACAAATTCGAATCAAATAGAAAATAATCAAACTCTTCTCACCCACAGAAGAACCATCCTTGTGTGTTCTTAAAAGTATCAGTGCCATTTCTGCATGCACTCAATGCTGATGTGTTGTGACCATCTCCCACATCCACCAGATGAATAGATGACAGAGAGAAAAGGAGTGAGTGACAGTGAGATATATTTCATGAATTTATTTAGTTATATTTTATGCCAATACAGCTTGTTGAATCAAATCAAGAAAGAGAGAGAAAACTGGCCAGTAGGTTGGTGCGTCACAAAGTTGGCAGGGTGTCATGGGCAGAGTAATGGACAGAAGTCTTGGATTGCATTACATTCCACCTAGCACAGAGCGTTTATGTGTTTGTGTGTTTTGGAAAACTGGATTTTAAAAGAATATTATAGCACCATCAATTTCCACAAGCTGACTGCTCACTACCTGGAGATAACCTGGAGGTTTGCAACACAAAAGCCGGTGGACTGTTTTCCTCCAGTTTTTGAAGGGGGGGCCACTACCAGTTCAGCAGACAATGGGAAGCTGGATAACAAAAACCTTTATTTCAGATTACACTTGCCACATGTTTTGAGTGAGTTATCTATAAATAGAGCGAGACCAGGGGACCCAGATAGAGAGAGAGATAGAAAGACAAAGAGACACAGAGAGAGGATCTGGCTTTAGACGTCTACTCCAGGGTGATTCAGTCTGTCAACGCCCACAGAGCCTGCCCGTGCTCATAAAAACAATGATTCTGACTCGGCTCACCAAGAACACAACATGACATTTAGCTCTAAACCCTGGTCCGGAACTCCCACGTAGACAAAAAGCGTTATTGAAAAAAAAACATTATTGAACACATTACAGAGAAACAGATATAACAATGTTCTGCGACAACCTGTAAACTGCCGATGCACACTGGGAAACCTCCATGACATTTACTCTTAAACCCTGGTATCCAACTAAATGCGCGCACACACACTTTCATTCCCTTACAACCACTAAAAAGAAAATTAGGCTGAGGCATAATGAGCGAATCTGCAAATACATAAAGACGCACCAAGACACTAAGGCATTTCAAAGTATTGCAGTGAACAAATAATCAGTTATGTGATGATCCTATAATCACATTAGTGATAAAAAAAAAAAATCCCATTATCTCCTGATTATACATCAGTCTTTTTGTTCTCTTAATGTGCCCTGTAGACTAACCACCAAGGATGATGGGAAAATGACTAAGTCGTTCCCTGTCTAAGCCCCCAGTCCTAACCTGTACCCTCATATAACCCACACTATACTGTCAGTGTGCACATAGCTTGTAGATTATCGTTCTCTCATCGCACCCACTCAGGGACTACACACTAAAATAAAGCTTATTTGGGTGCCTCTGTGAAACAATGACTGAAGATGTACTCCCACAAAATCTAATTCCAGACAGTGGATGATACTACATTTCAACCTTCCAGTCATCCAGCACTCACGCTTTTCAGTCCATAACACTATACTACGCTAGCTATCCTTTTTTAATTTAAATTTTTTTGCTAGTGTCTCCCACACGAGCTCATAGCCATCAAGCTGTCACTGTGTGTCTCCTTTCTACCCTTATTATTAGTTTGGTAATTGCTAATTGTCTCAATTCTTTCTACACTCTTTTCTCCTCTGCTTCCGTACTCACCCTTAAACTAACAGGTGTCTACAGTACTGCTAGAATATCTGCCTCTCACATAAAAACTGCATAGAGATGCTTCCCTGTGGTGGTGTCATGCACAAAGAACCAAAGAAAGGTACTGAAAGGTTGACTGGGGTGAGATGAGCAGGATGTTTTTGCGGCCAGCTTTTTGAAATGGGGTTATACTCATCTTTTACTCTACGGGGTTTGAGCAGCTTTATGTCACATGCATTAAATTGACAACCTGCCATATGGCGTCAGAGATTTAGCAACAGAGAGTCGTCTGTGAGGATTCATTTCTGTGCCTTCTTCCAGCATCTCCTCCTTTGACGCAATCACTAATTAACAGAAGGGAAAAAGAAGCAAAATATCTAGCCATTAATCTAGTGGTATAATAGGCAGAATAGAGGCTCCAAATGTTGTTTATGGTGGAGTGAAATGAAAGAACAAGAGACAAACAAGATAAAGATTTTTTTTGGGGAAAGTGATCGCATAAGGGGAATATGAGAGAAAGAAGAATTGCATTGTTCAGCGAAGAAACTTTTTTTTGTTGCTTTATGACATTGTTTAAATTGAAAATGTCATTTTACCCAATTCATGAGGGCTATACATTATCTAGAATTAGCAAACAATTAATTAATGTCTGTTAGGGGCTAGTATAAATAATGTAAGCTTTTTGTCACTCTGCAGTAAAATAGTTTTAGAATGTTTTTGACTGAAACAACTGCAACTACCCAGTCAATACTAAAGCTTCAGACGCAAGCAGAAGTCCTTAGACAAGCTCAATGTTAAGTCACATGGATATGATTTAATATAATAGAGTGGACGATAAGGAGCATTTAATACTGACACATGTCTTATCTTGTCCAGATTGTCATAAACCCACATGACAACTGCTCGCTGGGCTAACAGAAAAACTAAAAACATCTCGCTTTGCACTGCAGACAAAGCTCTATCTTTGACAAAGTAAAGAAAGCAAAGATAAGCCTGAATTAATTTTGCAAACCTCTTTTTCAGAAAATCCTCTTTATTTGAGGTGGGTAGAGGTGGGATGGGAATATGCAGAACCTCCTACGCATATTCCTAAGAAGTAATCCAGAGGGCTGTTCACTGGCGTGTGTAGCACACAGGCAGCTTCACAAAGACACATGCAAATGAAGTTAAGTCTTAAGTGGAGCAACAGGAGAAGAGAGGACCAAATAGCAACTCACTGTCAAGTGCTGAACTCAAATATGAAAAAGCTCAGCCTTGGAAGCATTTTGATATTCAAGGGACCTAACACACCACTGAAAGAACGATAAGTCACTTCTGCTTCTCCCTCTCTCCTTCATATTTTTCACCACTTCTGACTATTGTTTTTCTTTGCCCTATCTAAAAACTGTGTGACACAACAGCTCAATTAATTAAAATGACTTGGCAATCCCAAAAACAGAAGCTAAAGAGCGAGCAATAAAATTTAACTGCCTGCATCATAATTAAACATAACAACCTTCTTTTAGGCAGCCTTATTATTCCCGTCTATTTCTAACACTACTCCGTAAACACAACTGTCTGCCAATGTGTTAGGAAGTCATGCATGCCCTACTTAAGCTAAAAGAAGTTGAGGAGGCCACACTTCAGCAATCTGCTGCACAAACAGGGTGGCCTGGAGGTGTTATGTCAGGCTCTCTGATGCTCAGCTTTGATGTGCAATCATTTTGTAACACTGATGTTCACGTACTGTATAAGCCATAGTTGCATTTCTATACATTTTCACGTTAAGTGGTACAGGTAGTGTAAATAATATGAGAGAGACACACACAAATATACAGTGGACATAGTAAAATAGTTTTGCGTAATATAACACACAGAAGGTATAACTCACATTTCCGTGGTTGATGAAACCATGTTCCCTGGCGATGCGGTCAGCCTCCCCTGGTCCCCCATTAATGTGGACTGCCCAAGTGTTGGTGTAGACCTCTGCAGCATCAATCCTCTTCAGTTCAGCTGTCAGCAGGACAAGACCTGTCCGTAAGAGCAGCAGGGCCACCCTGGCATCCATTAAAAGGAGAACTCTTCTCAGGGCAGTCTATCCGTCCGTCTGTCACAGCTTCCCAGGCAGAGTGGGGCTGCTCTACCTTACAGCAGCAAAGTAGAACAGTGGCCTAGAGATGAGAGGACAGAGCAAGCTATAAACAAAAATATGGCCTTCTTAAATGGGTCACTCCTGGACCTGAATTACCTCCTGCAGATAGCATTCAGAAAACAAAAAAACTGCAGAGGTAACGGGTCAGAACTGCAGCAAGAATAAATAGCACACCCACAGGCCTTATCGTGCGTCATGCTCAGCTCACTGTCCACTGTCAAACTGAGAAAAATAAAGCATCTTAATACATGTGCAAAGCATACACATTAGGTCAAAACAGACAAAGGATGTGCCAAAAACAAAATTATTTTTCACTCCCCCTTCATTTTTGCAGGCCTGAAATGGTAATGTATGATAATGATATACAGTAGGCATGTTGCTGCAATACAGGAAGAGCTCCAAGCAAACCAATACACAGCTAATAGCAACAAGAGAGGAAAGGCTTCTGAGGGAGAGGATATTTAAATTCTGATTCACACGCGGCCCTTAATTTTAGGATATTCCAAAATTGAAATTCAACCAACTACTTACTAGGTACGAAAAGGTGATGTTTAAAAATTTTTAATTGAATACTAAAATAACAAGCATTATAAAAAGGACTATTACTGGAGCAGATGTTCAAATGAGAGAGATTTTCAGACTCGGACATTCTGCTGGCCTTTGATGTGCAGCTCTTTGAGTCATAGGAAAGAAGCTTGTAAGACACACATAAAAAGGAAAGCTTTAAGGTAACTGACTCAGAGTAAGAAGAAAGATAAGGTCTGGCTATCCGTTAAGTATATCAGTTCATCCTAAGAAAGATGAAGAGGAGGGAGATGATGCAGGCCTAAATGCCTGTACTGTTTCACTGCTGATCCCCCGACATGGTATCACAATGCCATTCAGTGAGTCAATCCCTGCTAGCAGTTGAATATCCAATATAAACCCTCTTAGTAGATATAGAAAGGGAATTAGGATGGTAGTAATGCTTTCTTTAACCTTGTAATGATGTTAGATCTATTTGTCTGTCCCACACTTTAGTCTGAAGCAAGACATCTTGACAACAACGAACCAGATAGTGACAAAAGTAAAAAACCCAACATGAAGTGCATGAGTAAAGTGTGGAGCCACGGCACTAAGACTCTGATGGATGACACTGTCTAAAACATCCAAACTCTTCAGTAGTTGTTCAATTTGTTTTAGATTTGGCAACGAAACCACCAGCATATATCATACAGTGCCACCACTTTAGTCTTGATTTGCCAGGCCATTCTTTATGTAGAGGTCTGGCTTCACCACAATATCATTTTGCTGTAGAGGAAATAAAACCCTCTGGCTTGTTTGTATTTCTTTAAATCATTCACAGTCGTCATAGGGCAGGGGTAAGCAATAGATGCAGCTTTGGTTTTTCCTCAAAATAGTGACAGGTGGAATTGTTGTGGTGGAGCATTTGCATGCAGGGAGACAAACACTTTGATTAAAATGGATAATCCACCATAACAATCTAGCAGGGCTGCCTTGCTGCATGATCGAAATCCTGGCCAAAATTTAAATTTTCAGTGTGTCAGGTTGCTGCTCCGAGGTTGATGTTGTAGTTTCTCGTGGTGAAGAAAATGGTAAAATACAGATAGCAGCGGGAAGGACAAAGCTGACTGACATGATCAGTAGTTTATACCTGCATCCTGCATCTGGTGAGTCAGATTAAGTACCATTAAATAAGATGGTGACCACCCGTTGCTTTTAAAGCAGCACTTATTCTCCTAGGTACACTTGTGCACAGTTTTTCAAGATACTTAGCAGGTAGGCTGTTCCAAGCACCTTGGAGAACTTGCTCTGTCTCTTCATGTACTGCCAGGCCGATTGAATGATGTTCAGATCATAAGTCTGAGGGAGCCACACCATCTGTTTCAAGGCTCCTTGTTGTTTTGTCCCTTAAGATGTGATGGATTGAACGATGGCAGTGCCTAAGAGCAGTGTGGTAGAATTCATTGTGATCAATAATAATTGAAAACAGCAAAAAAGGGCTTAAGGCAGCACAGGTAGTCTAGTTATACTCTGGAACGGTTTGGGAATATGATGACATGCTATTTTTCAAATACAATATCTTTGCCAATAGATTTACAATGTCACTAAAGCCCTTTTAAGACATGACAGATATGTGGTGGCTTCATTAATCTGTTTAGGTGACAGCCGTTTGTCATTCAGACATAGGTCATTCTTGCATTAGTGTTCCTCACAGCTTCATTCAGTGATGGAGACAGCCATGATACACATGGTACATGTGAGATTAGACAGTATATCAGGTGACATAATGCATAACAATGCAGTAAAAAACAAAAGACTAAATCAAAATCCCCTGTGTAACAAATTATTTAACTGCAGCACAAGCACCGTGACTCTGTGAGTGACAGTTCACCTGTCTGATGCGAGAGAAAGTACACAGTGTGACTTGCCGTCAGATCCTGTCTCCATGTCTGGACTAATTTATAATTAATGAAGTTACTTCTGTTGTTCCACATGTGTAAATGCAATGCACGCAATTCTCTGTCTTTGGTGATGCTGGATGAGGAAAGAGTAAAGAATAGGTGAAAGCAACAAAATAAATTCAGCTCACGTTTTGTCAAAACTCAGATTATATCCATTATTAGTGAGTCTCAGAAATCCAACCTGTTACAGTTTCTGTTTTCATTGCAATGAAGTTGTTTATAATTGACATTTCAGTTTGTAAAAGGTGTGAAATTGCAGAGCAAATTGAATGAAAAAAGGTGTTTTGTGATTTTGGCATGTAAACTGTGTCTTTGGCACAGTTTTTTTTTTTTTTTTAAAAGCCTTCCCCAAATCACTTTACTCATCTGCAAGTATGCCTATTTGCAGACCTGTGCTGTGTTGAAAGCGATACAGAAACGATACTAGGTCTGACCTTGTAAAACTGCCATCATGACTTTGAAGGAGAAGTTACCAGGGTGCTAATTTCAGAAATGAAGCCGGCATGTTCAGACGCTGCCAAATTAATGAAAAGGAGTGAATGTCTGAAAGGGGCTCAAGAATATCTTAGCCTTGTGGGAAACAGAGCTGAGGTTTGACAGGCTTTAATATACATGCACTAAAGTAATGTTTAGAAAACGCAAGTTGGTCATGACATCACAAAAGCATAGCGACTAAATTCAAGCTGCAAGATGCTCTTCAAAAAGCTGAAAGAAAATTCCCCCCTTAAAAGGCACCAATTTTATTGAGTAGATCAGTATTGATTGACCATAGTGAGTATGGGTGTGTTTCAATAACTGGCCCTCTCTGGAGAATAAAATCTACAAACACTAACTGAAAGAATAGATATTGGCAGTGGGCAACTTGCAGGTAGCTGTTGTGTTTCTATTAAGTTCCTTCCTAAAAGTGGCAAACATTCCTTAACATTCTAAGAAAGAAATAGCCCTTTCCCTCTTCATTCTCCTAAACAATTATCCTGTTTCCGGTGAGTTATACGCATCCAAACTATTCAAAGAGGAGAGGCTCACTGAATACGTCTGCGCCTTCACAGATATATTTGGGAGTGGGTGTGATTTGAGCGCAGCAGGAGAGGTGGTGGATACATGACCAGGGGCTGTCACTCTTCCTGTGGAGCAATTCTTCTGTGCTCATTAGATGCAATGCTGGAGCCACAAAAACAGGAGCATGGGTCTGCTGTCACTGAGATGGCTGAGAGAGTGAGGAGTCGATGGAGAGAGAGGAGGAGGGAAAGGTGGGGTGGGTGAGGGTGTTTCTCCCCCCCTTACAGCATTGCGGAAAATAACGAGCACATTATAACACAACGCCCAAAACACGTTCTCTCAAAACATAGCCTGGAGAGGAGTTAACAAGAGGCTGCTTACTCTTACAATATACATCAAAGGCCCAAAACTGAGATGAAACTTCAACCTTCAAACCACAGGAGAACTAAGACTTTCGAATCTAAACTACAATGAAAACAGAAAAGCAGTTGCATAACCTCTAACAAGATTAGTACCACACTGGAGTAAATTAACCACCGGATATGCATGGGGTGAATAAATGACCTGTGGTATGCCAACATAACATGAAAGCTTTGAATTACTGAGCCAACGCCTTCTGTTTCAAACTATTGACAGACCCGTGAATGCGGTTCAGTATGTCACGGTGATGAGGCAGGCATGTAATTTTGATCAAGACGCCTTCTCACGTCTGGAACACAAGAGCAGCCGCAACAACAACGGGTCACTGCCGTCACTCAAAACACTTCGCATCGACGTTCTGTCTTGGAAATTCATAATGAGCAATCCCCTCCTGTCCCTCAGCACCGACAGCTTAGGTGCCCTTGAGGAGCACGCTTCACCTGTGGAGCCGCTCGGTGGCCAGCAGAACGAGGCTTTGTTGTACAAACTAACCACAGTGATTCCTGTGTTTTGACACCTAATCACGATTCAACTACACTGAGAAGAGAGGGAGCTGGATCAGAAATGCATCCACAATGTACAGTAATTATTGTTTTGATAACCTCATTAAGTGCTTGGCCAACAGCCTGTGGAGAATAAAGCACTAAAGATTAAAAGTTCTCTTTTAATTAAACATGTAAAACATAAATTAATAAAGGCGTACCAGCAAGGTTTTGTGTTCAGCTTTTCGTTGTTATAAATTTTGATACAAACATTTAATTTTTTTCTGAAACTGTCAATTGATTCTAATTATCGGTTATCTACCTCCTTGATTACTAATAATTGATATAAGCATATATTGACCCCTCATAAATATAGAGATATAAATACTGTATCCAGAAGTTATTATTGAAATGATTATGTTCTTTTTGCTCAACTCACAGGCTTTATTATAGTGATATGATATGCGTGTCTAAACACTTTTGAATTTTAACGCTACTGCCCAGCAGATACATAAGTTGGAAGTATATTTTTGGCCAAACTGGCTTATCTCAGATAGACTGTAGTTATAGCATATATAAATTTTTAGAGGTTGCAACAGTATGAGGCCATTATTTTTCCTAATTCATATTTATTCCATGCCAGCTGTGTTTACAGATATTTATAAAAATGTAAATAATTTAGCTTCAAATAAAGGTTAGTGTTCATTTCTTTCATATGTTATATTCACGATTAGTGCCATCTTACATAAAAAGCTTACTGTTCAACTGTAAAATACCTGGCCTCAGTAAGTGTCTTTGTCACAACTCTCCAATGATCAAATTTGAGGGATCCTTGCCAAATAGTTTACATAAAAAATAATATAATCCAATAAATCATTAGTTCTGTTTAAACTCTCAGATGTCCACTCTCGTATTGGACTGAAAAATCTAGTACTTTTAGCTGGGTGGAATGATTAATGAATGACTGACCCATCATCTCCAATGCTAATTAAAATACCAACCGTCACACAAATGCAACCACATTCCCAGTATCATGGCGCACACATTTCTTACGACCATAAAATTGGCAGTTTCATTTTCCTATACTCATCTGGAAAACACTTGATCCCCCGCTGCTCCACAGCAACTGCTTAGTGAACAGCAGGAAAAGAATACTGTCACATGAACATGTCCAACAGTGCAAATGGGACGCATCAGACAAAGAGTACATGCATTCAGTTACCTTTTCTGCATTAGTATCAATCTGGAAAGATGCAATAAATGTGGGGATGAACAGGCAATTTCCATTGGTAATGACAAGTACACGAAGCTGTGACAGACCATATGCAGCACTCCAGCTCTATTTCAGGCTGCCCACCAGCCAAATCAACACCCACCATGTGCTCTGGGATGCCCTCTCACAGAAAAACCAAGGCACACAACCGAGCTGCAGCATTTGTGAAGTACCACTGACAGCCAAGTATCCTCTCCTGAGAGGGAAAATTGCTCCAAGTTAGAGTGTGATTGGAAAACCAGAGGCACTGCACAGGCATGTTGTGCTCTATCAGGACAGCAGCACACAGCTGGAAGTGAGCTGTATGGTGATCATCAGAGACGCACTGTGAAGTGAGTGAGAACACCATGACTGAGAACCAGTAAAGCCTGTTCTATACTGACTCCCACTGTCTCGGACTTACAGAGATGGAAAAGCCTGATAAAATGATGTCTGGAGCAGCAGCAATGTGTCCATGAGAAAGAATCAATCCAGTAAGTAATGTCCCACAGAGAGATCCAACCCAATTTTTAACAGCCATCTGAATCTTGGCATTGTTCCCTGTGATAAACTTTCCCTCATCCACAACCCTCTCTGCCCTAGTTTATAGATGAGTTATATTGTTGACAAGTTTGTCTTCCTACTTCTTTCTCCTCTGCTGCATTCCTGCTTTATGCCTCTTATAAAATGTGTGCTCCCAAGAGCTCACAGCTGAGGAATTACCAGTACTGTTAAACCCGCTACTGGTGACGAACCAACTGTGCTGGAAAGTTGGTGTTTTGGGCTGAGGCAGTCCAGCTTCCTCTGGCGATATAAACACAAGAACAAACCCTTTTCTTAAAGCTTTGATCTTGAAACTGGCCTGGGCAAGATGCAGCCCTAACAAAGGGAGGAACAAAAAGATTAGTTTTGTAGGGTAATCTTTTGATGTGGTGTGGTAGTGTAATCGGATGGAGAAGGATGCTGGAAGCAATGCTGTTTGCCTCAATAGCTGGTGACCTTGACTTCCTCCCTTGTTGAGATCCCAGTGGGAATTGCACTAGAGGTAATAACAATGCTAACCTTAGGGCACGATAGGGGGATGAGTTAGGTCACTTAAGGTGTAGTTTTTCAGCTTGTTTGTTCAAACTGATCACAGTTTACTTCTCTTCGAACAAGCACATACTCAGTATTTGATGCCAGTCTGAATAGGAATTGTGCGTAGCTAGGTCTGAACAATTTCAGCCTTGTCTGAGGGGCAGCACTAACTAAAATTAATTACAGCAATTCACACCTTACACAGATAAAAGTACTTGATGAGTTTTTTTTAGCCCACTGAGGCTTCAAGGTGAATGTAGAAAAAGAAAACTGTAAGAGTATGTGCGCAAGAGAGACAGAGGAGGGTGGAATACAAAACACATACATCTGAATTAACCCTGTCAAATGCTGCAGAAAACAATGCTGTAAATACAACAGTTAGAACAAACAAGATACCTTACCAACAATAAACTTCAGAGAGGAAGCGCTTCGGGATCAAAGCTCGTTAAGTCATATTTCCTTTAGCACAAAAAAACGTCCACCTACACTGGGATTTAAAAAAAGAAGAAGCCCAGACTGGGGGAAGGATTCACCTGACTGGGAGGACTGGTTGTTGGCAGCGCTGGCAGAGACTTGTGCTGAAATGCTGTCCGCAAATACTCCCATTGTTCCCACCCACTCTGTCACAGCTGAGCTCCCCTCCCAGCTTTGAACACTCGTGGGTTTTAATTTTTAAAAAACTAGCGAAACAATAAAGCGGTTGTGAGTCTCAACAGTTACCTTAGCAAGTCAGAAGGCAGCACGGACCGAGACGTCATGCCTCCTCCTCGTCCTCCTCTTCTCGCTCCGGGCGGAGACTCCCCTTTCTCCTGCGGTTTGACTTTCAACTTTACATCTAACCTGACGCCGTACGTCCTCTACTTGGTCCGGGAGCTGAGTTCTAATGCTATCCGCACGCATCCATCCTCTGCCAAAAGTGCTGTAATTTCAACTATCCCGTCTTTTGTGCCATCCGCCACCAACTTGCCACCACCATGGTTATATTTTGCCAGTTAACTTCAACCGTCGCACCCAGTGATTTCTTAAACGGCTTTCCCTGAAGGTTTCACTCATTTCAAGTGGTTTGCTTTCTGCCTAGAGTTCGCTGGCAATTAATTAACACAAGAAAAATGAATACACGGATTAAAAAAGGGGGAAAATAAGCGGCTACGTGCCAACACAATATAACGGTTCACTATTGGATGGAGATGACAACAAACTGCCACTAACCCTTCTTCTCCAGGAAATACGTAGATTATCGTGTAGGCTTGATTTGTTCACCTCAGTCATTGACGGGGGCGGCTCTTTGTTTTGTTTTTTAGCCGCCCGCCGCGTATATAAACTCATTTAATATCACATTTATCCAGTTTTTATTCATTAAAAATAGATTTTATTTTACAATTCAATTTAATATGTTTTGTTGGTATGAGTGTATTGCCCCAAGTAGTAAAAAATATGCATATATAGCCAATATAAACACAAGCTCGATTCTATCATTTTCTCATACTAATATTATATTAAAATAATTTGTGTAACAATGCTTTCATCCGTTCTAAAGATTATTTTATCATTACAACAAATTGTATATAAAATTTTAAATGTATGAATAGTCAGTGGATTTTACAAAGCTAACCCGGGCCGCGCCTGTACACAAAACATGCATACTTCTTTTCCCCCAACTAGCCGCTCCAACCGCTGTGTCCGACCGCCATCTTGTGGAAATGCACCGGACTTACACACGCCGACAGAGCAGCACACCGCACGGTAGAAGGCGCCATAACACAAAGCTCTCAGTTCGACTCTAGCTCGCATGGTTGTGTCTACCCCGTTACAGCCTGGTATAAGTGAAAACGAGCCCGCTGTTAACACGGACCAAAGTTATCCCGGAATAAGGACAGCACGCATGTGCCGTCAACCCGGATGTAGATATTCTTGTGCGCGTCTGTTCCCCATTTCTCCAAGTTATGACAAATTTGCACCGAGAGAGAATTCCATATCTTAGCACGGGGCCGGACAAAGCCATTCCAAACCTGTCCAAACCGGGTTAAATAGCCGTGACATGTATCGACCTACATGGATGGCACATCAGAGTGACAGCTCCACAACAATCTGTGTCCGAAGAGCTGCACTTTTGATTTACGGTGAGCGAGCATAAGTGGGTAAAATATCGTGCATATATCTCCTAAACTATGACATTAAGATTGCATTTAAGTGGCAGCGTTTCATGGTATTCCTGAAGTTGAGATGACGGTTAGGCTACACCTTTATCACATCACCTCATCCTGTGTTGCAGGATACGTTCTGTAACTAAGATGATGGACTTTCGGGGCAGGAGGCATGAGAGGGGCAGCAACTGGACTGACCCGGAGATCGTGGAGCTGCTCCACTTGTGGTCCGATGAGTCGGTGCAGATTGAACTGGAGAGCTCAATGCGCAACCAGCGTGTGTTTGACCGCATTGCCCACATTTTGCGTGGAAAGGGCATCTACCGCACGGGTGATCAATGCAGGGAGAAGATCAAGAAGATGAAGTTGGAATACCGCCGCATCAAGGACAACCATAAAATGAGGTCTTGGAAGTTCTACGATGTGATGGACCGGGTGCTGGCGAACCGGCCGGCGATCACCTACTCCACCCTGGGCGGAGCTGTAATAGCTCAACAGGTGTTTCAGAGCCCCAGTGGGCCTGACTCATACCTGCAAGGAGTTCCAGCAGGCTCCTTTGGTCCTGCGTCCTCAGGTGGGTTTCTGTTTGGCCAGCCCCCCAAAATTGGAGATCCATTGGATATTAAATGTGAAGATGTTGATGAGAGCATGCTGAACTCAAGTGATGCGCCCCCTGAGATGTACTATGGATCTGGAGATGACCAGGAGACTGATGGACAATCTCTACTGGGGACAGAGGACACACTGGGTCGGCCAGAGTGCTCAACTAATGCAAGAATCTCACCCTCAGGTTGTCAGTCCAAGTACTAACATTATTATTATTATCCCTGCTAACATCAACATATGATTAGAAAGTGATAGCTAGTTTAAAAGTTCTGTCTCTTCTTTATATTCACAGGTTTTAGTGACCTGAACATTGCTGGTTCTGCTGCCACCCAGGCTGTTGATGGCCCCGTAGCACAGGACACATCTGGCCAGCCCAACAAGGGGGGCTCTCATCCTTCAACATCTGTGAGGCAGAGGAAGCGTCGCCGGGGTGGCAAAACATCATGGGGCCATGGGGGTGGTAGATGTGGTGGTCGGGAGAACCTGGATAAAGCCCTGGCAAGCTTCCTGAGCTGGCAGCAGTCCACAGAGGAGCGTCTCCTGTCGCTGGAGGAGGCCCGTTTGGAGAGGGAGCTGCAGGCTGAGGAGCGGAGGGAGCAGCGTGAGGAGAGGAGGGCAGAACAGGAGCGTCAGCACGAGCTCCGTCTGTTCAGCATGCTCACGGGGGCGTTGTTTGCTGTCAGACAGGGTGCTCCAACCACAGCGCCGATGGAGCCCTCCACCTCCCCCTCAGCTCATCTGTCAACTTCGCTGATGACCACCGCTGCCCCCTCTGTCTCGTCATCTTCATCTCAACCACCTTCAGAAGCTCCTACAACGCAGACTGTTTCTACTCAGGAGACAGAAAAGTCACAGCCTGCATCTGTCAAATCGTGCAAAATGTCTCAGAATACTTTAGTAACACTGAGAGGTGCAGAGACTCTAGGATATAGTGTTTACTTGTCCAGTCGTGGTAACAGCATCCGACAGCATCAAGGCATTCTCCAGGAGGGCTATGCCCAGTATGGGATGGACAAACACCACGACACAGACAACCCTGATGTAAGTGAACATCATGACGTAAATACTAGTCACAGGTTCTGGACTGTCTGATGTATACAAAATAAACATTGTAAAGATTGTTTACTTTTCTTCTCTTTTTCCAGGGTGTAATCAACATGGGTACAAGTGAGAACAAACTATGCTATGATCTTCTTCATACACGGGTAAGTGAAGTATTACAGTCACATCCTGGGATAATAGTGTGATGCTGTAGAGTGCAATGTACTACAATATGTGTTTTCTATTCACTGTATTCTACATTTTTCTGCCCGCATTCACAAATAATTTCATTTGCCATTCTGTTACAGTTGACCAAGCCAGACATGCTACACATGGACCCGTCCTTGTTACAGTATTCAGACTGGAGGGGACACTCTTTGTAAGACACACAAGCAGACCTTTTTTTAATTTTTTAATAAGAAATCACATTTGTTGTATTGCTCATCATAAAGTTACACTTTAAACCTTTCAAGATAAACATTAACCTTCTGACCATCTTTTCATTTGCTCTCTTTCAGCCTGAGAGAAGAAGTTGCAAAGTTCCTAACTCACTACTGCTGTTCTCCAAACCCACTGAAAGCTGACAATGTGAGTGAAGAGTATTGCCTTTATTGCTGGAACACAACATAAGTAATATGAAGCACATGTGCAAGACAATAGCTGTATTCATTTGAATATATTAAAACCATAGAGAGTCTGGGGAAAGCATATAAATAACAGAGATAAAATGTAACAATTACTCACACACTGTATGTGCGGTAAGCACAATCATGAGCTTCTTGTGCATTTAAGTATTGACCTTATTCTCAACAATATGTCAGAGGGAAATATTAATCTTTTTACAACATTAATATAACGACTTAAGATAGTAGGCACTTTGCATATTAAGGTTTGACATGTGCATCATGCTGTGCAAAACCTAGAAAATATAATGAATCTCTTAAGAGTTTAAATTATTGAACAGTATAAACAGAAGAAACTATTTGTCACAATGACTGGTTTACTTCGGACTGTAAATTACTTTTTTTAAAATTAAAATAGTCATCTGCTTTAACATGAAGTAAAACTTAAGCACAACACTTTTACTCTTTATAATGATAGCTACATTGTGTTTTTGTCAACTTTTCCACAACAGACGAAAATAGCAGATGAAAATGAAATAAAATACTTTGTGCTTGTGTAACTAGTCAGTTTGGATCTCTGAGAAATGTGGAAAAAAAGTTTTCTTCCTGCGATTGACGTCCAGCAAATTATGTAATTCTCGACAAATAACCCTTTTTTTGCAAGCTTATTCTACTGCTACAGATGACACTTTGGGTTGTAAAAAATGAAGGCAATGAATCCAAATGACGTATCTGATTAACTCACTAATGATTATAAAGATGCCAAATGCTACAAATGAACTAAGTATGTCTAAGGCCACCAACTCAATTTGGAGATGTAATGAATGCCTGTTTTTAGTAGGTGGATAAATTTGTGGCGTATTTATCAGGCCTTCTTCCCTGTCTTAATTGGGTCCTTCAGTGAATGTTTGTGTTTGTTCAGGTTGTGGTGATGAATGGCTGTGGTTCCCTCTTCTCATGTATCGCCGCAGTAATTTGTGACCCTAAAGGTAGGTGCACAAACAATACACACACACTCATATCGATACTCTATGAATATAAATGTATGTGCAATAGAGAGTGGAAATGTGGGCAATTTTCTTTTTTTTCTGCATGTTTTGCATTAAAAATGATCATTATATAAAGTATAACAGAGAACGGGGAAGATTCCACATAATCATTTCAATAAAATAGTTATTTAGGCAGCTACATAAATTGCATATTCTTCAGTGCCACTGCAGTCGAGACCTAATTTTGAGCAATGGGGTGTATCTGTTTTGGTTATTAACTAACAATATAAAAATCACAAGTCTGAAAAGAAGCCCATATTCACTAAGTCAGAGTTAACCATTCATTTGGGCTAATTTGCCGGACAAAATTAGATCAGAGAATGTTGCTCATTGGGTGAATTTTATCCACATTATGACTACAAATAACCTAAAAACGACTTGATATGGATCATTTAAAATTAGTCATATACACATGTGCTGAACATTTATGACATTATGTGTGTATCCATTTAAATACAGTGAGCCATTCATACGTTATATAAATAGATATGTATATGTGTGTGTATGTATGTATTTAGATGCTATGTCTTTTTCTATGTTGTAGATGCCATTCTCATTCCTACTCCTTTCTATGGTGTGATTACTGAAGATCTACATTTGTATAGTGATGTAAAACTCTTCCACGTTCCTCTTGATTGTGAGGTAGGAATACAAAACCTAATGTCCTCACAGTCATTTAGTTTATTATCTTTGTTAAATATGTTCGTTTTTTGCGTTTACCTTTACATCATGTCAGTTCACACAACAGAGTGTATTCTCAGCTAGCCAGTTTAAATGTTGATGAATTTTGTCTTTTCCTCTTGTTACTTTTTATTTATAGCCTGATAGCGAAGACAGCCGACCCTTCCGCCTCACTGTGGGGAAACTAGAAGAAGGTCTGAAAAGGGCTAAGCAAGCGGTAACTCATGGGAGCATGTTTTCTTAAGCACTTGCCCTTAATGAATATTTAAAAAAAAAAAGACAGAATCACTCCAGAAATACTCAGGCAAAGTTCCCAGTTTAGGTGAATGCCTTGGATGCTCTATTTTTCTCTCTTTTGTTTTGCTAGTTGTATCTCTACAGACTGTGCACAGCATCAGTTTATATCTACTTAGAAAATGCTCATTTCTTTAAGGGGTTGATAATTCGAGCTGTTATCCTGATGAATCCCCACAACCCACTGGCTGAGATCTACACCCTAAAGGACATGATTGCCTTCTTGGAGTTTGCCAAAAGGTATGTTTGCCCCACTATTGTACCATAATGTGACCTAACACTGTAATCCTCCTGGTCTGCAGTCCTGTGGTTCTTTGAAACACATTGCCAATTCACTGCATATAATTCCTGCTGTGATCTCTTTTACTTTACGGCCGAGAGCTTTGTCCCGTGTGTGGAATATCAAGCGCTCTTGATTGAGTTTTATCACCTCTCCTAACCATCAGCATATTGTCAAGTGCAGCCATGTGCCAAAGAGTCTCCTGCATCATCTATTGTTTTCTAAATGATCTTGCCAGTGTAATTCTCTCCAAAGACCCTCCCAGGCACTGAGCTGTTGTAACCATAAACCACAGTGCTTTTACACTGACACGGAATGCTGAAGGAAACATTTTGCATTTATATTGCATTTTCTTTGTCATAAACAGTCATTAACAATATAAAACTGAGGATTGTTAAGGCTGCACTGAAAATATGTATATATTTACATTATTTTTCTCTCCCTCATTTCCTGCTTTAGACATGAGCTCCACGCCATTGTAGATGAAGTGTACATGCTGACGGTCTTTGATGAATCTGTCACCTTTCACAGTGTCCTCAGTATAGACAGGTACTAACCTCGGCATGATTATTCTATTAGACCCTTAATCATCACAATTGTGGCTGAAGACATCCTCTTATCTCCTGATGATGTGCCCTCATTTCAGTTTGCCCGACCCACAGAGGACACATGTAATGTGGGGGATGAGCAAGGTACGTACTGTGCTGAGGGGTTGACAGTGTGAGACTGTGAGACTTTTTATATTCCTGCTGACAATACAGTGAAATATTTTCTTCAGTGGGTTCTTGCTTTCACGGTTCTTTGTCATTGACTTTGTGTTGTCCTTTCTAGGACTTTGCAATGGCAGGAATCAGAATAGGCACTCTGTACACTGAGAACAATGACCTTGTGGAGGCTCTGGCCCAGCTGGGCTCCTTCCATGGTATCCCTGGGCCCTCCCAGCACCAGGTAGCACAGCTGCTTCAGGACAGAGGTAAGATCCAAGCTTTACGTGTGCTTTTGCACACACACACTGCAGTAGTAACTTCAGATTTCGTCTGATGTCAGATTTACCAGCTCATTTTGGCCAAAAAAGTCAAAATTCACACTTTTATAATCAGCTGCCTTTACTCAAAGCAAGCATTTTGTGTACAGATGAGTTTGAATTCATATATGCAAATTATTTTTGATGCAAGCTTTTCAACAATTCAAACATGTGCTTCTTAGTGCTTCTTAGTGCTTCTTTCCCCACTTGCAAAAAATATCAGTCCCCATTTCGTCTTTCTCTGATGTGACAGGAACACAGCATGGGGTTCTGCTCCACATCAAGCTGCACAAAGACTTGTAACATTTAATTTACACTTGCCTATTGTCACTTCACATTCTCTTGTTGTAGACTGGATCAATGAGGATTTTTTGCCTGAGAACAGACGCAGGCTGAAAGCTGCTCACAGCTATCTGACCGGAGAGCTGCTCAGTATGGGCATTCCCTTCCTGGACAGTTCTGCTGCACTGTATGTCTGGGCAGACCTCAGAAAGGTAACAAGACCAAAGTTGTATTAAAATATTGTAGCTTATAATGTAACTGTTGCTTAGACAAATACATATCACACAATTTATTCCTGATAAATTCCTCTTTTCTCCTCATTTCTTATAAACAAAGTATGTATATTTCCTAGGATTCATATGTCACCAATGTTTCTCTGTTTTGGTAGTATCTCAGAGAGTCATCCTTTGAGGAGGAGTTGTCCCTGTGGAGGCAGTTCCTCAGACACAAGGTGGTGTTGAGCTGTGGCCAGGCGTTCTCCTGCTCCACACCTGGGTGGTTCCGCATCGTCTTTGCAGATAATCAGCACCACCTTCAGCTTGGTCAGTCTGTAGTGTGTCATGTACAGTATATACTGTGTCTTTCTTAATTTATCCAGTCAGCTATGTGCTTAAATAGCAAAGAACCAAATGTTAAAAACAACCCTGCAACACTAGTATACTGGCTGTAAGAATCTTCTTTATTTTACAAGCATGTTTCAGCACCTGGCTGTGTTCAGACTGATTTAAAGAATATGTATAAAAAAAACACAACCTATATACAGTAAACTCTATTAGAAGGCTAAATCAGTTATCTAATTAGAGATAGACACAAAAAGCGAAAAAAACATCTCAGAATCACAGAAAACCATCTAGAATATCAAATGTAAAACTGATAATATAGTTACAACAGTTAAACCAATTAAAGACAACAAAATTTTTAGTAAACAATTATAAAAGTTCATTTCTGAGATTGTAAATCCAGAAAGCCCTTTTTTCGCTTCCTAAACACGGTAATGTCACCTCCCTCGTACTCTGAAATTGCCCAGATCAATTCCAATAAAGGAAAAATGTCTGGTAACTAGGTCTTTATTGTCTCTTCTTTTGATTGAGCTTTTGCATTTGGGTATCCATCCAGTCTTTTAGTAATCCCTCTGTCTCACCAATGTATACCTTTATTGCATGGACAGCTAATCACATATATCATGTGTCTAACTCTAAATTAAGTCTCAGTTTTAGGTACTCATCCATATTTTATATATTTAGTTTTTTTCTCGTGGTACTTTATAACTGTTCGATGTTTTTACCTCTTAGTTTTATTTTGTTGTAAATTTTTAATTTGAAAACTCAGAGTTGGATTTACAACATCCTTTAGAGGCCAGCAATTTATGTGCCTATCTCTAATTGACCATATCCCAATCTCCACACTCATGAACTCACAGACCATGAGGCGCAGTCCCGCTACGCAGGTGAGGGCTCAGGGCCCCATTGTTAAATCATCAAGTGCATGAAGGCACCCTCTCCCCTCAGTCTCTGTAAGTCCACATATCTGCAGAATATTTTGAGGGACTTGCCCGTAGTTTGTAGCAAAAGTTGATCTACTAGTATAAACATGGTTGATCTGCCCCCCCATAAAATGTGCAAAAAGCAAGCATGGATGTATCAGATATACACTGTATCTGTTTCAGTCAAATATCTGCATAGGATTTAGAACTGTTCATGGCTTTCCTGAATTTTGGTAGTTGGGTAAAATGTATTAATGAAATGCCACAAAAAGGGAGTGACAGCTCTTTCTTTTAAATAGCAATTGTGTTTCCAAGTAATATGTGCTGTCACACTGGTCTGTCTCATTTCTCTTTTTTATACGAGCCCTCATGAACTTACACACTCAAGTACTACAGCAACACACGCAGGTGATGTCAGTCTGTAAGGGTTTAGTGATTAGACTGATGGAGAATGGGATTCAACCTTGCTATTAAATATATGTATAGAGAGCGAGAGAGAATGAGAGAGAGAGAGAGGCTGTGCTTGTGACACATTCTGTAAATCACCCTGACGAAGGCCATGTGCTCTATTGTGTTGTGAAATGAAGAGGATCCTTTCAGTTATTCAGCTGGTGTTGCAGAGTTGTTTTTCCACAATAAATTATGTATTGAAAAGTTGATATCTGTTTTTCAAGTTTTCAAATAATGTGAGGCTGTTCCCTCCAACTCCGATTTTCTGCCTTAAACTAAATATTGATTGGAACATGTCTATTATTTCATTTATTCAGTCAATGGTTTGTTGTTATTCCAGATCATCTTCTGCTCTGTATCTTGCACTAGGTATTGATTGGATAATAGGTACTGACTTGCTCTGTTAATGTTTTGTGTAATTTCAGGCCTGAAGCGAATTAGGGAGGCTTTGAAAGAAAATGAAGAGAAAACGACCAGCCCTGACTCGCACTCTGTCAAAGAAACAGTTGAGGAGAGCAAAAAGTCAGTGAAAGAGGACAGCGCAGATTCAGACAATGCTGCCATTGTCAATTCAACATCATCACCCCAGAGCAAGTCATCAGAACAGCTGAAAGAGGGGTATAGCCCTGTTCCTGACACAGGCTCCCTGGCCACTGAGGAGTTTGTGTTGCTGGACAGCCAAGCGTCTAAGCCCGCAGATAGTCTGGACTCGCTTATTGGTACTCTCAGGCATCAGATCAGTTCCTCTGATTGGCTGGAGAAAAACACTCCAGAGCTGTCTGCTGGGGAGGACCCAGAAATTCTTGATGTATTCAAGGCCCTGCTGCAAAGAGCCAGAAAGTAAGCTTAGGATAAACAGACACGAATGTAGCTGCCAAATTTCGAGAGGCAGTACTTAAGCATCCTTCTTGCTCCTTGCGTTTGTGGTGAAAAGCTCGACACAGACACCTGACACAAGGTCAGGCCCGATGCCTCTTTTTGAGGAGTGAAACAGCTGAGAACAGGATACAGAGAAAAAGTTGGGAAAAATAGTGCATTAAAGGCCAGGATGTAAGAACAAGAGACAATACTTTTCTAAGTACATCTTGAGGCCTTACTTGCTGCTAAAGGAGATTGCCTTGTTTTTTGTAATTTAGAGTAAGATATGTGTTTATTTCCTCATATTCTAAGTGAATGCCAAATGTAAATCAACCAAAATCAGTCACGTTTTATTCCCAAACATTACAAGTCTTGTATCTTATGAACTGTACTCATGTTATTTTGGTCATATGCAATTTATTTTATCACAATACTGTAAAGTTAATGATCTGTGAATAAAGGAAATTAATTATAAGTCATTTAACCCATTCATATGTTTTGACCAAATACGCCCTAAAAGCTCAAAGTATTTCAGTGTGACATTTCCTAAACTTTCATCTGGGTGGTCTGTGGGTGCCGTTACGTTGCAACAAAGGAAAGCGAGGGGGGTTGGCGGTTGGGTGACGAAGCGGAGACACATCTGAGGTTGAAGACACTGTCAGCTGCATGCATTGCGCCCCACTGTGTGAAACTAAGAGTGGGATTTCCTTAAATGTTTTGTGATGCACAATGACCTGTCAACACCCCCCACACAGTTTCTACATGACATAAACAAATGTCAGAGTGGGATATTGCTGTTACAGAGTACCTCCCCAAGTATCAAGGGATTTTATTCTAATTTCCCCTAAATTTCCAGTTATGTTTTTATACCCTTTTGCTTTTCTTCAACCACACAAACTTCTGCTTCCTCAAACACTGAAAGGCCGTTATTGAAGCTTTCACTTTCTGTGCAGTTGTTTGACTTGTTATGTTACAGTGGAGGATTCACGGGGAAATTTCACCCACGGCTGGGGGAGTTTCCATTGCAGCACAGGCGGAGTTACACTGAGGGGTTTGATCTGTGAGGGAGGGCTTGTGGTCATAAGCAGCAAGGTAGTCATGTGTCAGGCTGTTAACAGTGTTTGTACAGTAGTGTTGGCACAGTAGTCACGGATGTTGTACTCTAAACTTAGTTTGACTTGTATACAGACTTAAATCAAAGTGTGACTTCACATCTTTGTTCTTGACGGCTTTTGTTCCTTCATCAACAACAAAGGTAAGACAGTACTTTGATGCATTCTTAAAGTCGATTTAAATGATCTGGATGAGAAACTTAGTTTTGAGATAGCTTTTCCCTCTGTAACTGAACTTCAGTACACTTTAATTATACTGCTGTTCTCCCTGCTCCTTTCTCTTTCAGTGGTGTGGAAATGAAGTTTCTTGAGCTGGGGGACCCCATCAGTCGCTTCAGATTTGCTCAGTCCTGTCTGGGCTTAGCGGGTTGCCTGTGTGTGTGCTATGCAGTCTGGACACCGTTCTGGCTGAATGAGAGGGGGCTGTGGGCCGAGTGGAACAACGCCACAAGTGACCAGAACAAACCGAACCGTAAAGATGATATTGTCTTCAGCGGTGAGTAAAAAGATGCACACCCCTCTCTGACATCTTACTGCAGTCAAGAAATCAAATTTGTCATCTGTCGAAAGCTGTCAGTGTTGGTTAGGTTAAAGGTTTGCCGCATATTTAAGGAAGGTTAGGGTTATAAACATGTAATTGCTGTGCTGTTTTGATAACACATTGGCTCAGCGAGAAACCAGCCTTAGGGGCAATTTTTTACCCCTCTAGAGGGACAGAACACTGGGTTACAGAGGAGCTTCTCAGCAGCAGTGAACAAGTTTGAGCGTGCTGCTTGTGCAATTGCATTCTTTGCATATGCTGAAGCACTCACATTTTAGCTGAAGGCAAATGTGTAGCTATCCTAGTGAGCTGAAACCTGTCTCTCAGGTGAATCTTATTTTCTGTTATGGACTAGTAGAGTAGCTCTCCTGTCATGTTTATCTTTATTTTTGTAATTAATCTAATTTAGTAAAAGTTCTCAGCACTCACTATATATGTAGGCACATGTATGCAGTAAGCTTATAATCCACTTCCAGACAGTTGCTGTCTTAAGTTTTTATGGGAAGCTATTTTAACCTTTCCAGCAAAAGACTTGAAAATAGCAAAACAAACAAGTATTGTCCCTTATGCCAGGAAGATACTAACTCCTAATTCCTATAACTGAATTGTCAGCATTGTAAATAGTATAAACACATGAATGAGCCCTCTATGACTTCACATATATGTTTCCTAAACAATCTCATTGAAGCGCAATGGAGTGGCTACGGCCTCCTAACTCCCAGGTAATCCAAAACTGAGCAAAGAGATGGAGGGTGATTGGAGCTAAGACAAGCTATGCAAATGTCTCTCGTCCACGAACTGTCCTGTGACGCACCCACTCGTCACTCAAAGCAGGCATGCCCTTAATTATGCACAAATTTAACCTTTAATACAATTTAAAGGAGTGAATCATTTAAAATTCCCCGTATGTCATGACCGGGAAATTCAGCTATAGAGACCAAAACCATTTTCTGTGCCCGGCTGTAAACATGTTTATATCCACTGCTAAGTTGGACATAAAGCCAGACATAGACATAGAGCCAGCCTCAAGTGGCCATTTGAGGAACTGCAGTTTTTGGCACTACAACAGAGTTATTAACTTAGTAGAAGTTGGCTGTCAATTTAGCGACACATTAGTCATAGAGTTAGTATAACGGTCAGCTTGGTTTGCAATAAACACATTAAAAGCTAAACTGACCATCACAAAACAGATATAATATAAAGTGTAGCTACAGATAAACCGCCAAGGACATGTCCAAGGACCTCTAGGGACTAGAAACTATAAATGTAAATATTTGCTTGGTCGCAGATGACTGAAACATGGTGCATGCTGAAGTGTGCAAGTAGTGGTTGGTACTAGTAAAGGAACACCCATGTGGAACCAGCTGCTGGTCATTTATAACAAAAAGTAAAGAAGTCTCCTGCCACTGTTTGCTCTTTTCCAATGTGCCATTTTTTTGTGGCACAAACATACTTTCAGAATGACTCTAATGAAGTGCAAAAATAGCTCCATATACATGAACACCACTGAAAAAGTACATGAACTCTTGATTTTACTCTCCTTGTTTCAGTGGTGGGCAGGGTCATGTTGTGGGGGCTTCCATTAGAATGTGTAATGATTCATCATGCTGACTACTCATAGGAGAAATGTTATGTAAAAAGTACACATCAGTCTAGTCAACTATTCTCATTTTGGATCTGTTGTTTTGTGTCTTCCAGCTCTGGAAGCAGAGAGAGTATTTGGAGTTCTTTCCTTCCTGATGGCTGTGAGCACCGGTGCTCTGTGTCTGGTGTTTGCCCTCTGCTGGACGTCTCAGACAGTGCGTTCCTACTCCAACACTCGCTCCCTCCTCATGGCAGGACAGGCACTTTACCCCACCACCCTGCTGCTGCTCACCATGGCCTCCACAGGTATGCAACAGGAATGCAGAATTCTCAGAATGTTGGAAACACTTGCTTTGAGCTTTGAGTGTGTTTCATTTTATTTATTAATAATTAATGTGTCGCTTTGCAAGTTTGAAACAATATATGATCCCCAATTGAAGTCATAAAAATAGACCCATTTCTAATTAACTTCCGAATAGCCTTTTGGTTTGGGTAGTTCATGTCAAACACCGGCAGAAATTCTTCCATGTACTCTTACATCCCCTGCAGGGCACCAGCTTTTAAAGAGACTTTTTACTTTCCCTGAAATTGTAGTTCATTATCACACAAACTCTTTTCTGAAGCTCCAGGCATGTAATAATTGATCCTAATGACTTTTTTACTCTTTGTCACAATGATACTTGATTTGACTCATTTTCCCCACCTGTCCACAGGCTTCTTCTTCCTCCTAAGCTGGTCATTTTTCACCTATCAGCACCGGGAAGAAATCCGCCAGGACTTCTCCGGGCTCGGCTCTTCCTACTGGCTTGGGGCTTTAGGTTGGATCCTGCTGTTGATCGTGGAGATGATAGTCTTTATCGCTGAACAAGCTATTGTGCCAGACATCTTACCGGACTTAGAGAAGGCTGTGGAATCATGGCGGATTTCTGCTCAAGTTAAGGCTGCAAAACGGTCTTTTAGTGATGGTTATTGCCCTGTTACCCACAACAGCAACATGATTCCAAAGAGGTATATGTCAGCACCTTGAACTGAGACATAAGAACCTGATAGAGAAAATGATTGTATCCGTCTAAGTTACACTTGACACACACACAGACTCAGTGCTGGAATTCAGTGCTGGCAAGTGGAATTAAGATTCTCTGAATGCTGAAAGTCAGTGGGACTGAAGGCTCCCGCTTCCTGAAGCACTGATTGTGGTGGTCATTCTGAAGTTTGTATTTCAGTATGGACTGAAATAAAATGAAAACACACTAAGGACCAGCAATACTGACTAAAAACTGGCCCCCAAATGGATGATCAGAACTATTCTCTGACATAGTGATATATAAACTTGTGTTGGCAAAATTTTGTGTTTGCAAAAAAGGTTTTGATCAAGTTTGCACCTCAGCTAGGAACAGATCCAGGAGTCAGGAGTGAAGGGCTTCCTGTTGAATATATGTGAACAAAACACTGTCACAAAACATTAGTTTACTACTTTTACCTGAAAGTTTCAGTTGATGCTGCAGTGATGAATGTTAAAATAGTGCTATGTTGTGATGACCGTGTGAGACTTCCAACAGTAGTTCTCATGTCAAGAAAAATGGCAACGGTAAATGTTTTATTTTTAAGGAGCGGTTTATTTTTTGTTCCTTCTCAATGTCACCAAGTTCTTGCTCAAAGGGAATTCAAAGGCAAGTTTAGATTTGTGGGGTTTTCTGTTATAAGTTTATAAGGTCTTAACTTTACTATGTAAAGTGCTATGAGATGACGCATGTTGTGAATTGGTGCAATATAAAATAAAATTGAATTGAAATGATTGAATGTGTAAGTTTAATGTGCACATATACGCCGATCAGCCACAACATTCTGACCACTGACAGGTGAAGTGAATAACATTGATCATATTGGTACTATGTGGTGTTCTGCTGGAAAACCTTGGATTCTGGCATCCATGTTGATGAGACTTAGACACCGAAATAAACATTGTCCCAGAACAAGCACACTCCCTCATACAGATGGCAATCCCAAATGTCACTGGCCTACCCCCGCAGGAAAATGCACCCCACCACATGGCAACAACATCAAAC
>OMNN01102764.1:0-11191 GCA_900302755.1 Chromis chromis
GTGGTCCTCGCGGGGCCAGGGGCAATCGCGGCGGGAACGTCGGCGGAAAGAGGAAGGCAGACGTGTTTAACCAGCCTGACTCCAAGCGCCGCCAGACCAACAACCAACAGAACTGGGGGTCCCAGCCCATCGCCCAGCAGCCCCTGCAGCAAGGGGCCGACTATTCCGGTAACTATGGTTACAGTAATGACACCATGGAGTTTTCACAGGATTCTTATGGGCAGCAGTGGAAGTAGATGCACCCAAAGGTATTTGGCAAAGTGACAACAAAAAAAGAGAAAAACAACAATAAAAAGAAAAAAAAACACAGGAGATTGGCCACAATTTTTTGATTGACTTTTTATTGTTCACCCCTCAAGAAAAAAATCTGTATATATCTCAGAAAAAAATGGACAGGCCCCAGAATTGGCTCGAGATGATTGGCTGGAAAGCCTTTTGGCTGAAGAAATGAACGTAACCGTTGTGGTGAATCATTTGTTACTCCTACGGTTACATTGGGACATGTGTCTTTAAAAAACACAAAAAAAACACTTTTATTGTTACTTTTTGTTCCTGTTTGTTTTAAAGCCAACAATGAACATTTACAAAAAAGTGGACATTCATTCTCAAAAGTCTGAGAGGACATTAAATAATGAATATTGCCTTGCAGGAAGTTTTTGTCCATGCCCCCCTCCTCCCCTCTCCTTCTTGTACTCTCTTCATTTGTGGTTTCTCATAGTTGCTTAGGGACTTGCTTGTAAATAAATGCATATGGTTAGAGCTTCATACTTCATTTTTTGCAATGGTGGAGAAAAGAATCCACAGGAAGGAAGAAAATCAAAGTTTTGTAATGTTCAAAGTGTATGCCTAGCATTTCTAGAGATAGACAAATTGTGTTTTTTTAAAACTGATACCATAACTTCCTATGTTTTCTTTAAACTTGCCCGGTAGAATTTGGTTTGGCTTACCTTAAGAGCCATAGCAGTTTGTTCTCTGATGTTCTTTGTATTTATAACTTTTACGTTTGTTCCGTTTCAATAAAACTCAGCTGAGCATCAGTCAATTGTCAGATACTCAAATTCAGTGTTGTCGTTCAGTATTTGATTTGAACCTACAATTCTCACATTTGGATGAAGATCTTCATTTCCAAGTCAAATTTTTTTCCCTTCAAAGGATAATCATAAAAGACTGAAATTGTGCAGTCAGACAACGGGACAAGAAAACTTGAAAGGTGTCTGGATGATGCAGTGTTTAAACAGGATTTTAACCCTTTATTCTTCAGTGCATGTCAGACTGCAGTATTTTCCTGCACATAGAAGTCGTGTTGTGTTTGTTACAGCAATACCAACAACAATTAAAGAATTAAACTGTAAATTTGACGTCTTGCCATTACCCAAGATTGTTCCTGTCTGCCACACTGTGTGCACAGGTATATAGTTTATGCTTTAGTAAATCTCAGCCTACTTGGGCTAAATGATGTTCTCTGCCACTCATAGCATGAGGAAGAAAAACAATTCACCCTTGTGAAAATGATGTGCATGCTTTCTTCATTTTAAAACGTATTTAATGACAATTTCTGCAATTTTCTATTGGATGCAGTATTATAATGCAACTGGAGTAAACACATAGTTTTCACAGTTGTATATATTCTGTGCCACGCAGCTCCAGTGTTTCTGCACATCTTCAGTGCACAGTGTTTATTGTGATTGGCTGATATCTACTGAAGCTTATATTCTGTACACCTTCACACTAACTTTAAAGATGAAGGACAGTTTTGGATGATGGCGAGACGTCACTTGCACTGATGCTGACACCTCTTACATCAGTTAGAGCCACACATTGGAGTTGGAATGGATTTCTACTTGTGTGCTGAGTCGTTTCCAGTTAATTTTTCATTTCCAAAATCAGCGCATCTTCTCAACCATCTTTTCTCTCCCTTTGAAGACACCAAGGATCTGAACATCCAAAGGGTTAAAATTCTTAAAACGCACCTTCGGCCATAGCAAGTGATCCATCGATCAGCTGTCAGAATCCGTTTACCGTAGAGAACTGTTTATAGCATCTGCCTTTTGGTGCCATGGTGTCATTGTATTTTGTTTCATGTGTCTGTCCTCTTATTCCAACCTGCCTAGGTGGAGAAGCATTGAGAGCGGCACCACTAGAATGAGGAACTCACCTGAACGGTACTCAAGGGTGAGCTAGCCTTGCACAGAGTACTGTCTCCTCTCCTGTAGATAAATGTAATCACTGGAGAAACACTAGCCATAATTTTACATTGCTTTTATTGTTTCCTTACTAATATACTGTCCTATAAATCAAGCTTTTCTATTTGGTAGGTGTGTGATTTTTCTTTTCCAGGCCACGAAGAAGACAAGTCACTAAAATTGACTGAAGAATCAGTGGAAAGATTAATTGTTACCAGTATGTTTCTAGGGTTTTAGAGAACATGAATATTATTCACCTAAAGCCAGAAGAGATCATGTACAATTATAAAAGCCAATTGGCTGTTTGATTAAACCAGAAGGCTGACAGTTTAGGTTTTGGTATTCGCTATAAATCTTTTACCATACAAACACCTGCTGCCTGACTTGGCTTACTGCACCAAAACCACCGCAGCTGTCTGCACACGTTCTGAATGGGGTTGGGGGTGGAGGCGAAATGGACATTTCCCCTCCTACGCCACTAGAGGTAGCAGCTCCACATCAGCTCGACTAGTGGTCCATTGTTTCTCTGTCCGACGCTGCATTTATTGGCCATTTTCCGAGTTGCAAATGTGTTAATTAGTAGGTTGATATCAACTAGACAAGCTGCTTTTTAAAATTATTCCAGTAGCAGTGGGGACCCGGAGTTAAATATTGTGAAATTGGCTGATGTTGGAACAATGGGTGCGTCTCAGAACTGATGTCTTTAGCCTTTAACACCACAAGATGGCAGTAGAAGGGCTACATTATTTATATGTTACAGGTAAGACTGGGATGTAGAGACTACAGCACAGCCAAAAAAAGCCTAGTCATTGACGCATACGTACATTAGAAATAAACTGCCATCAAATCCTGGAGTGTCCTTAAAAAGCTTCTCATAATCAGAACTGTGTCTTTATATGTTGCCTCTTGTCACCAGGCAGTAAAAGGAGCTGCCCCCATCCATGTGAATGAGTTCACAGAATTGGAAGGGACTGATTGGTAAGATTGTTCATTATCAACTAAGACTGAACATGTTTGTATTTTTAGGTTATATTTTAAAGCGTAATGTTGGATGTCCTAGTTCTCTATCACATGTTTACCTTCCAGAGAAAGTAAGTTGTTTCTTAATGAATACAACTCATCAACATCATCTCCCTAGCAATTGGGATGTATTTTGTAGATAAACATAAGTTGCAGTACATTAAATCAAATACAGTCTGTATTTCTGGCCATATATTGGGTGTGATGATAATGCTGATGCTTAGAAACTGGTCTAACAAGATTTGTTAGCATGTCCTTGTCTGTGTGGCCTTTTTCCTAGTACAGAGACAGGACTGTGTTCTCCACAAGCTGTGCGTCAGGCCCACTGCAGGATGAAGTGAACAACACTGAGTACCACAATCCACGCAGTAGCTGGCTTTTCCTGCTTACAGCTCAGCAGAAATCAGGTGAGAGACAATTGTGGATTAGTGCAACTGTTCATAGAAAGTTTTGCCCTGTATTTATATAACATTTATTAGCATCTTAGTCTCCATAAATCTTTCTGAGTGCTTCCATCCTCAGTGAGTTATACCAAAAGCTTAATCAGAAGTCTAAACTGGAATGCATCAGAGGTGTGAAGACTTTGCAACCACTTGATTTTAGAATAGAAATTTGAATATTCTCACATTTAATGTCTTTTCACTTAGGGCAAAGGGTACAGTTGGACACATCACCCACAGCTGTACATCTAACAGACGGCCGTTTTCTTATCCAGCTTTAAAAATTGTCACTGGGAAAGGAAACAATCTGTGCTTTTAATTGTTGAGTGCATCCTATGACCCAAATAAATGTCTTTGTGTGTGCATATTTACATTTTCTTCAATCATGGAGTGTGATGTTTGTATTTCAGAACATTACAGCATTTTTCAAGGTCCTCTTGGAAAGCGATTCTGAATTGTGTGTATTATTATGAAGTACAGTAAATGCACTTCACAGCTGGAGTTAAGGGTAAAAAAAAGTGTGTGGATCACTGTAGACCAATGTTACTCACCCCCTAACCACTCCTCTCTGCCTCATGTGGTGATATTATATAACTAAAGAGTTCAAAGGTGTGTAAACCGGGAGGAGGAATTCCAGGCCTTAAAACTCAGGACACTAAGAATGGCTGAAATGAATTTTTAAGATGTTGTGCAGGCTGTAATACACTAATTACACTAGAAGGAGGTCGTTTTAGTTAAGCAACCAGGAAAAGTTCAACAAAACATGAATGAGTTTGTTCTGTAACAATTAAATTGGTCCATAACACTAAAGTAAGCACAATCATAGTGTATGTTTACAATTAGATAAATGGACAACCTATTTTTAAAAAGTAAAATACAGAGAATGACGTTTGCGTAAATGTACATATTAAGTTTAACGTCCTCCTTACAGTTAATTCTCAGTTTGTATTAGTCAGGTAAACGATGTAGTTCAGTTCCATTTCTGTGTAGCCATTCGATAATGTTTCTTAATTTTTATTTCTAATTTTTGTTAATTTTATAAATACGTGCTTTTGTTATATATTGACGTATGAAGTAATCCGTTTAAAAAAATAAAAAGGATTCGCGTGAAACAAAATCCTGCATTAAGCGTATGCATGGTCACGTGGTGTCCTACGTCACATGTAAACCAGATTGAAGATGGCGGCCGCCGGAGGAGAGACCTCTGCTCATAGTGTGTCGGATGAATTATTTCAAAACTTCTACACGGAGGTACGGTAGAACTTGTGCTAATTTGTGTGTTTAAGAAGTATGTGTCTCTCTCCGTGCATCGGCTGAAGTCGGCTAGCCCACGGTTCTCCTGTTTATCATCTACGAGGCCCCGCAGACATTAGCATCGGCTAACGACAAGAAGCTAACGTTTACTGAGACGTTCACTGAGCAGCTCCACTCCAGTGTTGCCTCCAACCGCTGAGGATTATCCCAGCTTTTGCTTTCTTATTCTCAGTTAACGAAACAACCAGTCACTTGAAGTGAATAACAGTTTGTGTAGTGTCAGTTATTCAACAGGCGGTTGCTGTAGGCTTTTTATGTAGCAGCTGCACTGCAGTCAGTGAACGCCTTGAGCAGTTTCATATTTACAAAATGAGGTCAGGATCCCAGAAAAGATGAAGTGTGTCTTTCTGTCTCATCAGATTTCAATCATGAATGCTCCCTCCAGTCATACGGATTAAAATAATATTAACTATCTAGTTGGACAGTGTAGTTTTAAGGTATTCATGAATTTTCAATGTCATTTTATTTGTTTACAGGTGAAGCAGATTGAGAAGAGAGACTCGGTGTTAACCTCCAAGCAACAGATTGATAGACTGCTCAGACCTGGTGCATCGTACTTCAATCTCAACCCTTTTGAGGTAACCAAGGGCACTAATTCTGTATTATTCATTATTGATAAACACATTAGCTATTTGCATAGTTCTGTCTATAATAACAGTACATACCTCACCTGACCCACAGCCAAAATCTATTAATAATGACAACTTGATTTAAAAAAAGCAACAAATCTCCAAAGCTCTAAAAATATTAGGCATTGTACTTAATACATGTCTAAAACAACTGCTCTATGCTAGAAAATCCAAAGTATTGTGGTATAATGGCAATCATGTCTGAACTAGGGAGAAGATATCTAATAGTAATTCTTCTGACAGCTATTACCATTGAAATTTGATTTGAATTATAATTTTATAAGATCAAACATCAGCTTAATATTCACTGTGTAATAGATTGGAACATGAGGAGCTTCACCATCACACTGAAGTGAATTTTAAATTTTTGACCCTGAATCTGACACTACATAATGCTCAGAGGACAAAAGGGGGGCTGAAGTACACAGTAACATCTTAACACTACTGGGTCTTCATCAGAGTCAAAGTAGATAAACGGATATAGACTTAAGGTCAGCTTACTGCATAATGTGTATCCTGAAGTGAAGCCTTCACAGTTTGCTTATTGCATTCGTTTAAACTGCAGTTTAACAACTGGATTTCAACATACTAGCATTCTTATGCCTCCATATTTAACTACATAAATTATTCTTATTACGCTTTGGTTATGATGCCAAATAAACTGTCATTTCAATATTTACACAATTTTTCAGGTTCTGCAAATTGATCCAGATGCAACAGATGATGAATTGAAGAAAAGATTTCGGGCGGTAAGCACAGCCGATTAGAGAAGACTGGGCATTCCAGCACTTCAAGACATTTTTTTGGGGGGGATGCGGAGAGTTTTTGTTTTTAATTCCTAATCCTGATCTCTTTAACTGTCCAGTTGTCCATTTTGGTCCATCCAGACAAAAATCAGGGTGACCCAGACAGAGCACAGAAAGCCTTTGAAGGTATAAATACTTCCATTTACATCTCTGATAATTTGTGTTTTGTACATTTTTAAAGGCTGTCATTAAACCCACATAGCCACTGTATATTCAGTTTGTTGTACTGCAATGATTTGGTGCCTTTGTATGTTCTGGCATCACATAAAACAAATCTTTAATTCAACCTGGATATCTCATTGTGTTCTAGCTGTGGACAAGGCATACAAACTCCTACTGGAACCAGAACAGAAGAAGAGAGCCTTAGATGTGATCCATGCAGGAAAGGAATATGTGGAGCATATGGTGAGTATTTGGAACCTTTTCATGGTCTATTTGCTCCATGTTACTCAGCTCTCTTAATCTGCACTTTTTTAATAATGATTAATTATTCAACAGGTAAAAGAGAAAAGGAAACAGCTGAAGAAAGAAGGGAAAACACAGGATGTGGAGGAGGATGACCCAGAGTTGGTAAGTCATCGTTATGTACAACTATTGTGAGACAATGTTGAAAAAAAATCTCTGACTTCACTTTAGTCAAACTTGGTGTTGTTTGTTTTGTTTTTCTTTCCAGTTCAAGCAAGCAGTGTATAAACAGACCATGAAGCTGTTCGCAGAGCTGGAAATCAAAAGGAAGGAAAGGGAAGCAAAGGACATGCATGAAAGGTAAATGACAATATATTTACAACCCGATTGTTGTTCTGCAAGACTTTACGACACTCATATTCCCTTACCCTTTTAAAATTCCTGTTCATGCGAAGAACATTTTCTTTCACTGTCTCATGAATTTCTTGTATTTCTTGTCATTTACCAGGAAAAGGGCAAGAGAGGAAGAAATCGAGGCAGCAGAGAAAGCAAAGCGAGAGAGAGAATGGCAGAAAAACTTTGAGGTACGGTCTCTCATAACTGTGGTTACTTATAAGTAAATGCAAACATGATGATCAAGCTTAAAGGTTCTATGCATGAGATTTCACACATTAATGTAGCAGCAGACAACTCTTTGCTAAGATACAGTGAAGCAATGGTGTCGTGTTGTAATCAGAGCTTAACTTGAATGTGTTAGTTAAAAAAATGTGTGTGCTGTGGAATGTTAAAAATGGCTTACAAGCAAAGAAAAAACTCTATATGGTTATTGCAGCTCTCTACAGTGTGCAGCAAGAATGGTGTAAAATGTGTTATTTTACCCTGGAGATACCACAGCACTGTAAAACTGAGCATTTAAGCTTTTGATTCCATAAAAACAGAAGCAAGGACATTTTGTTCTTTCCATTTTTCATTTTTTTGAGATGTTGGCAGAACATCATTAATCCATTGATCATTTATTTTTAACAAATTTTTCAGGAAACAAGAGATGGGCGTGTGGACAGTTGGAGGACCTTCCAGGCTAAAGGCAAGACCAAGGAGAAAAAGAACCGGTCCTTCCTCAAGCCCCCTAAAGTCAAGATGGAACAGAGGGAATGATGCTGTAAAATTGGACTTCACTAGATTCAAATCCACTGTTGAAAAAACAAAACCCAGTTCTGTGTATCGTCACCTTGTCGTCTGCAGTCAGCTGTGTAATCCTCATCACACAGTCATTGGGATACGTGTCACACGACAACTTCCTCGTCCTGACCCTGACAAAACGTAGTTTTGTACTTGGTTTTCTAAATGTACATATTTGTGACCTGGAGCCAGAGATCATCAACTGTCTCGTGTAAGAAATGATGCATCTTCCACTTATGTAATTGATGAGAAAAATGTGGTTTGCAGTTATTTTTGCTTTTTGTTTTTTTTTAACTAAATAAAGCTTGGTCTTAACAAGCCGACTTCACTGTGGTTTACAAAGCTGAGTGTAACATTTTCACAAAGGTCACGTAGCCAGGTACAGCTGGCTCGGGAGACGGACATTTGAAGGTTTGTAGCATTAATGTTTCTGAGGATTTAGATCTAATTATAGATCCCTTGTACAAGCTTATACTGGATTTACACAGTACCTTCAAACTGGCTGTTGGAACAGGAAAATAACGACAGGCTACCAGCTCACAGAAATGTTAAGCACTGTGTTTAAAGTCTGTAGCACAAATGCAAGGTTTGCATTTCGTGTCTCGATACCCAAACTAGTTCTGCATGTTTAAAATGTATTCATTCCAATGTTAATAAAATCACCAAACACCTCCTTGGTGTTTGTTGTATATTATTTCATATTTATGTTTTGGAAAGATTCATTCAAATTTTACCTGCTTAGTTTCTGCTTTGAATTATGAGACCAACTCAAGATTATAAATACTAAGAAAATAAAACTCATTCAAGTTCAATGAATCAGAATTGTCCACAATTTTATAACCATAATATTTTGCAAACAAGTAACAGTAACAATTCAAAGTGTACAATCCATACAACAAATATCAAGGAAGCAAAAACTTGCAATACTGTGTGCTAAAGAAAAAAACATTTAAGAAAATACACAGTAATACTCTTTCTTGGGTTATTAGGTGAGAATGTGTCTTCTTTTCAATTCACATCACCTTTCTCCATCAAGTCTCCTTTGTATGGGAATCTCTCAAGCAGTGTGGCTCAATTAAAAAGTCTAATTGTCCTTAGTATGTTGTGTCTCACATGACTTTGCACGGATCTCCACCTGCTGCAGGAGCAGCAATAGCAGGCGATCCAGTAGCGCTTCCCACCAGTCCGTCCAGACTGAGGCCCTGAAAGGCTCCAAAGAAGGAATCGTCTTTTACTGAAGCTGGTTTCCTGGCAGAGGTGTTCTGCTGCAGAGAGCCAAGATTGTTGGGTTTAGATATTGACAAGCACAACTTTTCAATCTCATTTGAATTTATTTGTCCACTTACCCTTGGGAGGCAGTGGTGGCTCCTGAAGTGAGTTTTTCTGACCGTCCTTTCGGCGTTCTTCTTGGCCAGGATGTCTTGCTGACGTTTCCTTTGGCAAACAACACAGAGCAACATTAGACACGGCACATGGGAAAGAAGCTTATTCATGTGAGGAACAGCCTTATCCTCATTAAGCCATGTCTGTCTGGCCAAGAGTCTCAGCTGGATGACAAGACACTAACTGAAATTTTAAAATCCTAAATGAGTCATTGTTTTTAAAATAATTGCAGTAACAAATCTGATTCCCAGGAAATAAAATAACAATTGCCTGCAGATTTAACTAAGTACTCAACATTTATACAAAAATCTAAACACCACAGCCACAACTTTAACAGATACATATGTTTTGAAATAGGTTTCGTCTTTTCTGTACCTTTCTTTCTTCAGATCAGCCTGGTACGCTCTGAGCCAGGAGTCTGGGACTTTCTGGCCGCTGCAGGGAAGGCTTCTCCTCCTGCTGACACTCTTCCTGCGGGTGAAGCTGTTTCTACGGACAGACTGGCTCCTGTTGGTCCCTCTCTTTACAGAGGTGTTTTTGCCCGACACACAGCGGGTGAACTGCTTCAGGGGAGCACCCAGCGACATGAGGGAATCCATTTCCAGAGTTGTTGTTGTTGAGATATTTGTTGGTTAATCAGGTGATTTATCCCAAGCTTTATGGCAATGTCAGCACGGATTGGACACTGGAGCTCTTTGAAAGTTCAGGATAAAAGTCTCCTGCAGAATGAGGTTGTAATCTGTAAAGACAAGAATAACAATTAATGCACATGCTAATAAAGACAATGCATCTTGACATTATCTACCTAAAAGTACAATACACTATGAATGTCCTAAAGAAGCAACAACACTGACCTGCAAGTGGAATCTCCTGTAGACACAATCAGTTGATAGTATCATTCATTAAAACTTCAAAGCCGTTCGATGCATTGCTCCCAGCACTTCAGTCTGTGTACCTGTGAACACTTCAGTCACTGTCTGCTCTTATGGGGATTTGACTTGTGACCTTACTAGTCCTCAAACAGGATTACCTTAAGACGCAAGAGTTGCTTATCTCATTACCAAAGGGGTAGTTCCCAACAAATCTGCACAGGGAACAGCTGCTTGTTTACTTTTGGCCACTGAAATAGCTCGTATGAATTTATCGTTCCATCTCAGCCAGACTGCTCTCGGTTCAAAGGGTGTTTTTTCCAATTTTAGTAGCAAGAACATAACTTAAAGACATTTGAGAAAATGTCAGAGGAAGCCAGACAGCGTGGACAGACTGACAGGCGGATGGTGACGCTTTTATGACGCAGACGGGAGGATTTCTTTCTTTCCTCCAAAGACAGTTTCATTGAGACATTAGGCGCCTACGTCTGACTCATTTCATTCACTGATTCATTCATTCAGTAAAATCAGAACTGAAGGCAGGTCTGGAGAGACATGACTTCCACTCTGTCCACACTTTAGATGCTTCAATGTGCAACTTATTTAATAAACACAGTCTATTGCTTATATAGTGAATATCTTTAATTCAACACTTGAAAAATGTAAAATTTACTAAGATTCTAATTGTCTTCAGCTGCAAGCACTAGCATTTGCATAATTCTACAATTTCATTTAGCAGACACTTTTATCCAAAGCGACGTACATAGGTAGGTAGGCGGGGCAGCATTAAGGACCTTGCCTAAGGGTCCTCACTGGATACCTGCGCCCTGACCAGGATTTGAACCACCGATCTCCCATGCCAAGGTCTGGGGTGTTAGTCACTGAGCTATCCAGCTGCCTGTCAGATGTTATAGGGTTTGGTAGGTATGGGGGCAACTTGATAACCTAACCTCAAGGTGAAGA
>OMNN01102764.1:11211-30277 GCA_900302755.1 Chromis chromis
AATTTCATTTAGCAGACACTTTTATCCAAAGCGACGTACATAGGTAGGTAGGCGGGGCAGCATTAAGGACCTTGCCTAAGGGTCCTCACTGGATACCTGCACCCTGACCCTGATTTGAACCACTGATCTCCCATGCAAAGGTCAGGGGTGTTAGTCACCGAGCTATCCAGCTGCTAATAATGCATAATGTCTAACATCAACCTTATATTACTACCCATCTGCTCATATAACAGTTTTTAGTTCTCTGGCAGAGGTGATGGAACCAAGGCTTAATTACCAACCAAACAAACCGATCCAGCTCACTAACCTTCAGCCCCAGCTGGATCCTACATCTTTGGGCCAATCAATTACATTTTCTACTAAGAGAAGTCTTGTATTGTTTTGTTTTTTTTACAATGGAGTGATGTTTTATAGCAGGGTCCTAATTTTGTCGCCATAGAAATAGTGAAGTCGGAGACTCTACAGCTAGGAAAATGACCCATTTATAGACAGGACTTAAGGGATAAATGGGGACAGCGAATAAGGTTAATGAAGCAACAGTAGACTGGCACATTACCGACAGATGGTGAATCCTACACATGCATGGATACACCTGTTGCACCAGATCTTCAGTGATTCAGTCTCTTTCCGGTCTCGACAAGGTGGCAGTTGAGCTTAGATTTTGGAAAGGAATGAAAGAGAGATTAGTTTCCTGGAATTAACTAACACGACAGGACTAGTAGTAGAAGGCATTCAATAGCGGTACATGTGACTGCCTAAAAAAAGCCTAATGACAGTCGCTGGTTTGGTTTTAGAACACCATTCTATCAAAGCTTAATAATTATCAGTTACAGAGATTTAAAACCAGTTATAGTGAGAAACAAGGCCAATTTTGAAAAACTAAATCAAAATGTAGGAGTTTCTGAACTCAGTGATGTACTGGACTGCATGCCTAGTAACAGATGACATATGTTTTCTTGTTTCATAAGGTTTCTTAAAGCCTTTTTTAAAAATAAAAATGATAGTCACAGTTTGCCTTATGTTAACTAAAGCATCTCAGACGCACATATAATCTCTACGCACCCAGCAGTGAGGTAAGAGACCGACTCAGACACGCTGTATTATTAAAAGACAGAACGCCTCCATTTAGCTACCAGAGGCCCAAACTGATACTGAGAGCACCATAAGCCTTTGGCAAGGAGGACTTTAATTCTACACAATAATACATATATACAGTTTTATACGCTTTAATTTCATACAAAAAAACAAGTCATGTACAGGTGGGCGGTGGGGACTATGACCTATTGGAACTCATAATAAATACCGTCAACAAGAGCTGTGTGCTTAACCTCAATGGAGAGACTTCAGGTCTGACCATGTCAAACATGGAAAAGGCAGTTTTTTGTATTAAAATGTATGAGAATGTTCCCATGACTAATGCTTAACTAAACCAATGAGCAAAACATGAACGTGTCACCCACTCCATCCACACCCCTACATGCACACACGCACGCACACACACTCACACCCAGAAAGCATTGCAAAACATAAACATATATATTTATCAATAAGACAGGCCACAGAGGCCTGTGTGACTGGAGTGTCCGTCACCATTATCATCTCACTGGCGAATAATAACAGGCCCACCGACCGGAGATTTAGAGTCTCCATATATATGGGAAATTCCTTTTATACATAAAATAATAACATGAAAAATTTTATGCAATGCAAGTGCTCACATGACAACGTAAACAAAAACTTGAGACACTGGTCTCTGCTGGAGATACTTGCAATTTCCAAAGGAATACGATATTCAATTCCAATGACCTGATGTTAGAATAATAGAATACCTTACATGTCTTCATGTTTAAAAGTATGTAGGTGAGGACTTGCGCTGCATATACAGCTCTATCTCCTTTTTACCCTTTCCTTGGACTTCAGAATCGGAAGACATTTCTTCTCCAAAACTGGGTTGTTGTTTTTTTATGACTGGCTGCAGTAGTGTTTATTACCTTAGAGAAGAGAACTATTTCTTTCTTTACATGCTGATGAAAACTACAGACGGACGGACGGAAGGAGGGAAGGTGGTTCAGAAGTCGAAAGGAAGACAGGAGCTGCATAGAGGGCTACTTTGGATATAAACAATCTTCCATTTAAGATTTCTCGGCCTCTACTGAGACGGTGACCACAAGAAAAGATTAATTTGCCTCTTTTCCAGTCTTTTGTGGTTTATATTTTGGTCTCTTGTGGCTGCAGAGGTGGACGTCAGAGGGGCAAGGTGGAGGAGCAAGATGTTTAGGTGTCCATGCTTTAACGACAAACAACAGAAAACCTCTGAGGCCTTGGATTCATTCAACAGCTCAGCTGCTCCACATAGAAAGGACTTGATCTCCTCTGTCACTCAGTCTTTGGAGTCTCGTGGGTCACCGGCTGATGTCCCGGTTGCCCTCCCAGGTCTTGCTGCCTGCTGCCTCACTGCCCCCGTTCTCGAAGAAAGGGTGTTTGAGGGAATCCGCCAGCACCAACCTCTTGGAGGGCTCATACTCCAACATGCTTTCAATGAGGTCAAACAACTGGTGGTGCTCCTCTGCCTCTGATAGCAGATACCGCTGATGGAACAGACCGAAAAGGAACAAATGAGCAGGAATATTGAGAGAGAAAGAAACTCCAGTACAAAACAAAAGACACTATTGTTGCTTCAGTACAATGCACAATTTGTACTGCTAATCAACATTTTCATTCCTATCCCACTCATCTTACCCGTAAGGGCTTGCAGTTTTCTCTGACATATTTCCCTGCCGAGGAGCTCTCATCCCAATCCAGACGGCCACGATAGAAATACTTCTGCTTCCTGAGGGTACAAGTCAATCAGTGTCAGCAGCGTTCGAGCATGTGCATGTTGTTTTCTATATAAAAGGTGAATTCATGTGCAGTTTGTGAGCATTTTTATGCTTGTTTGTTTAAGGTGTTCGTACCTGGTCTTACGAATCATCCTTGAGGGCACTGGTCCCAGGATTCTTTCCATCATAGCCAAATGCTCCCTGTTGTCATGAGTCTAAGAGAAACAGAAGACAACCAGGATTCAGCGGGAAAGATAAACAGACAGAAAGGAAGAGACAGAGTCGGAAGGTAAACAGGGATTCCAAGTGTTCATTCGTATAATATTATGGGGGTGTGTCCACCAAACCATATTCTTCTTGATGCCAGCATATTTTTTAACATGTTTGCACTGGAAGCACCACGTATTTACTCTGGCAGTGTGACGAGGCGCTGAGCATCTCTTCTGCACTTAACACTGCACACTTGGCAGTTTTTTCTGGTTGCAAAGAGTTGAAAAATTCTCAACTTTGGGTAAAACACTGCGCCATTCACAATCACTTTTTTTTACCCCCGTTTGTACCAGATGACATCCCGAGACTACCACAAGATAAAAAAAATAAGGTTTGGAGAAACATTTAGGTCATCATATGACTACAAGGTAAGCAGCAGTCAGCAGAGCCGGTTGATCAGTATTTGCAACACATTATTTCTGCAGACATTCTGCATCATAATAAACAAAGCGTCTCAGTTGAAAAAAACAACAAAAATTACTGCGTCTCCAAACCACTCCCAAGCGCTTGCGGCTAAGTGTCTTCAGAAGAGTGTGACTTTACAGTTGGCATAAAAAGACTTTTCAGGTTGACACACAGCTCGACTGCTGGCTTCACTATTTACGCTTGTATGTGGCCATGCATTCTACGTTTATCCCTGTTTGGTGAAGAAACAGTTAAAAATATTAACTTATTAATATCAAGATTAGGAAATCAGTCCTAACTGAATAAATTCCACATCCTGCTGGAATAATTAGAGCACTGTTGTTTACCTGAAACAGGGTGAAGCCCAAGTAGTATTCAAACAGGATACAGCCAATACTCCACACATCACAGGGATGACTCCAGCCAAGTTCTGAAGGACAAAAACATGTTGTGAGTACACGAACACAGAAAAATGTATCATATGTGAAAAGTGCTCCAGACTTAGGCTAATACTTGCTGGTATCACAGAAAATTATAAAAGGCACTTCTGTTTAGATTTTGAATGTTGTGTACTTCCAAGAAAAATTAGAACCTAGCGAGTAGCATTAATTCATAAAATAAAAGCAGGGTGGTATAAAACAACCACAAAACATTTATCGCCACACCTGCTGCTTCCGGAGAGTGACTTAGAGTGATACTGTTGTGTACATGTGAATATACTACATCTGTAAATTAAATCAGAAACGTAGTGATATGATCTAGTTTTTGGCAGAACAAGGCACCTTAAATATTTTTCACAACCGAGAAATCAGGGTGAGGATGCTGAGCTGGACTTGTTTCAACTTGTACAACACAATCGGTTCCAAATCTTTGCTCATAAGACTAAAGTATGAACAACCGACCTGTGCCAACTAAAACAGGCACAGCTGTTCATCTCCAGATCCGATTTTCCTGTTGAATATCTGGGCCTTTGATTGGTGGAAATCATACACACCCATCTACTCCACACCTACAGTCATTCTCACCTAGTATCACCTCGGGGGCGCGATAATGCCGCGTGGACACAATGGTGCTGTGGTGCTCGTGGTCAAAAGTGGCACTTCCAAAATCTACCACACGTACTGCTGTGCTCTTAACAGTCCGCTCCTCTCGTTTCTGCAAGAAAGACAACACAAGACAAACATTTTTTTAAGCTTAAAATTATTTTTCTTATGACATAAGATAAGCCAGAACTTCATTAATCTCAAATGAATTCATATATCTTGTCTCTGACATGCCTAATGCAAACTTTGTTTTCGTAGTAGATGTTCCAATATAAAAACTTTGTCTCACTTTGTCAGTTTCCCCCCCAAAATATGAGTATTTCATACTTATTCATGAGACCATCAAGCAATATCTAGTGGCAATATTTTCTTTCATCTGCAAGAAATCCGGTGAATTTTACCTGGAACTGACCGGTGAGTGATTTGAAAGTAATACTGGCTGTTCAGGTTTGGAACCAACCTGCCTACCAACAAAACATGTTTTTCATAGTTTCCCTCTGCATTCTACTTCTTCTTACCTTCTCTACATTGTAGGACATTGTGAAGTCTGAGTTAACAAACAGGATGTTCTCAGGCTTCAGGTCCGTATGTGTCAGCTTATTGTCATGTAGAACTGTGGAGAAAAAAAAACATTGCTTATTCAGTCTTTCACATTTGACAGTAAATGAACTTAAATCTACTTTATATAAACCATCTAATCATTTAGTGCTGATTATTATACTTTAAATACATTACAACATGATCCTGATAATATGTATAATCATTATACTAACTTGGAACACAAACAATAGTCCAATAAATAAGACCACAAGAACAACAATTACAAACAGTAAAATGGAAACTGTACTGATACTGATATTTGCGAAAATTAGGTAGCAAACTTAATAGGCCCAGCCAGGATTTATACATCATTACTTTGCTATGAAGAAGCTTAATAAGCTAACAGTCACAATCCAATTTGCTATTATGCCCCCATGTGGTTAAAGGCAGTCTACCTCAAACACCAAATTATTTTATTCCAAGTGCTTCACATGCAAGCAACTGATTAAAAGACATTAATGCCTGAGAGTGTGTTTATCGGAAAACGAAACTCTTTTCAGGGACATTAAGTAAGAGTCACCGTTATTCTTAATTCTATTCATCCAGGCTCTTATCCAAACATTTCTTATACGATAAAAATAACTTACACTTCACAGCAAGACAGATTTGGTAAGCCATGTGTCTGACTTGACCGATTGAGTACGGCAGGTAGTTGTTTTCCTTTAGAAAGTCGAAGGTGCTCAGAGCTAAAAGCTCAAACGAGATACACATGTGACCATGGTAGTCAAACCAGTCATACATCTGTACACACAAGCTGCAAGAGAAGCAAAACATGGGAGGTTTAACAGTACTGTTGCAGATCATTTATGCCAACACAATTTCACTGATACAACAGCTAAATAACCCAGATAACACATTGACATAACATTTCATTAACAAGTCTCATAATCTACCAGGAAAAACCACTGAGCTGAGCAAACTACAGTAATGAGCAAAACTAGTTTGGTAAGTGACGTTTAATTATAGAACTAGTAAATCACAGAGTTGTGACGCTTCACACTCGAGTCGGTTAAAGCTGTCAGGCTTTTGTATAAAATGTCTATTTAACAGCAGTAGCATAGTACTCAGTCAGAACTCACAATTTGTTATCGGGGTCCTTTTCATTGATCTTCTCCAGTACATTAATCTCTAGGCGAGCGGCTTCCTTGTATTTCTCCACATTCTTGATAATTTTCAGAGCAACATGGGCTCCTCCCCTGTAATAACACACAAAACATAAATTACTTTGTATTGTCACTTCAGGGTGTAGACAGACGCAGATCCCAGACAAGAGCTTGTCAGTCACACTGAATGCCAGACACCAAACTAACATGACGTGTTTAGTTTAAGATAAAACACAATAGTTAAGTACCTGACTATGAGAGCAAAGACTCTAACATTCATGGTACTTATAGGATAAGAAAAGAAAAGACACTCCTTACAGCAGCTCCCAGAACATTAGTAAAGAATCACTGTATGTCACTATTTAGCAGCCCTGACTATGAAAATGGACTCGTTTGACATACATTTCAAGTTCTTTCACAAGACAAAAAACCTGCCACAAGGAAAGAGGCAAAAACAGTCCAGTTTTCATGGGGGCTAAGATACAGCAGAGCAGGTTTCTCTGCAGTACACTGCACCATGTGATCAACAAAGGCAGCAGAAATAAGATGGAAACTTTGACATAGTAGTTTTTACTACTACTCCACTGACGAGAAGCAGTAAATAACAGTAACTAGAGTGCTTGTTTAATACTCTTATCCCAATCCTATTTGGCCCAAGACTAGCATGACGCAAAGACGCTTGCTTCTAAAAATCAAACAGTGTGAACAACTATTCCCTACTGGGGGTCTTGGAAATTAGACCCCCAGAGGCTGACAGCTGTTGTTTTTTTCAGTTTCATCTGACACCCACCTGCGATGGTCAATGCACTGCATCACCCTCCCAAAGGTGCCTTCCCCCAAAGTGCTGACAATCTCATCTGCAACACAACACAGAGAGAAAAGGAAGAGAGAGGGAGAGTGGGGAAACAAAGAAAAGGAGCATTAGACATGTGGACTCGAGCAGGAATACGTAATACAAAAGTGTAGACAGGCGAATCCCTGCTAACGCCCATCCCCTTTTCAAAACGCTGCCTATTCAATCTGGCAGGCTGAAAACACTTCGAGGTAGTCTATGACTGAATGAACGGCACTAGGATACAAAATAAGGGGGCAAACATAAAGCACTCCCTTCCTTTGATGACCAATTTGCAGTCATCGAAAATGAGGGCACATCCTTTCAAGATGTGGCCACCTTTGCCCAAAAGAATACGAGTGTACTGTATAAAAGTGAAAAAATTAAAACTGATTAGTATTCCAATGACGTACGATGGATTCTCAGAGGAAGTGTGAAATGTAGGAGTGTTTTTATGTGTGCTGGGTGTACTACTCTTCATGAAAATGACTAAATAAGTGATGTACATGTGAGCTTTCTACTAGAAAAAAAAACCCTAAGACCCTCACAGTGGGAAATAGCTAGCTTAAGTTACAGATTCAAAACTGTAACTGAGTTTTAGGCTAAAGTACAACAGAAACAAACAGCTGCAAATGGAATTCTATGTTTAGGAAAGTCAAGTAACCTGTGAAACATAGAAAATGCTCCACAGCTTAAAATCCTAAAACAAAAAAAGCAGAATTTATCTAAAGTCCCTCTCAAAATCTTCAACATTCTTGCATTCCACCCTGCTATTTCAGCTAGAGCGGAGAGCATTCTAGCAAGGCATCATCATCATCAGGCACTCCCATGTCATGTAAATGCTCTATGCTTTAATACTCATATGGAGAAGGGTTACGATAGAGTAGTGGCAGTGAGTACATCTCTCTTGCAGGACGTCCCCACTCCGACAGATCAGGTGCCCTTCCTCGTCGTCCCTCACACTCAGTGCCCGCGTCCGGCTGTCGCTCCGCTGTTTTCGCACCCAAACCGCCATCAGCAGGTCACAACACGACCGAAGGGGACAGGGGGGTTTCAGGGGCAGCCGCAGCCATGGCGTCGGGCGGCACAGGAAGATGAGGAGGGAGGAGGAAGGTGGTGTTGGTTGTAGTTGATGTAGTTGTGGTTGTAGGTGGGTTTCGTGGTCATGGGGCGATTCACGCATGACACCACGTGAAGGAAATATATAACGATAGGGATATAGTGCAAGGGAACAAGTCAAAGATCACATGTTGTCCTCTGCTCCTCTCCCCCCTCTACCTTTAAACTACAGCTGCTTACAAACAAGGAAGCAACTGGCATATCCATTCATCAACGCAAAAACCAATTAAGACAGTAATATAGCTCATCCAAAACTGACCTAGATTAAATAGAATGGAAGATAAAATGCCAGGACCATATGTTTTCAAGTAGGAAAAAAATTAAAGATAACCCCAAAATTTAAACTATATCAAATTCTACCCCTTGCTCACTTACAGTTATAATACTTAGTAGGTGTGGTTAATCATACCCCACACAAAAAGAAACATTTCTAGGACATCTTAAATGCCAATAACATCTAACAAAAATATGATTTCAATGAAAATATAAGTTTTGCATCATGTTTGGTAGAACATTTTCATTTTTTTCTGTCTTCACTAAAATCAACAACTGCTATCAAACTGCCTTTTTCAACACAAATAAAAAAAGACTACAGTTATCAAAGGCAGTGCCACAGAACTAGAATTTACTAGGTGTAACTACACTTTCAAAGGGAAATGTTAGAGCCATGGTAAACGTGTATGTGATGAACAACAAGAACTAATGATTGATCAGTAATGCACTACTATAAAGTGTTTGCATAAAAATGAAACTGTTCTGCCAAAAAATGCCACTTTAACCAAACCCACTTAAACAAACAAACAAACAAACAAAAAATCCCTCCGACAGAACATAAACAAATCATAAAGATTGTACTACTTACCAAGTCCAGGGGCTGTAAAAAGGAAATGGTTAGGGAGAGACAGAGACAGAAAGAGCTGAGTGAAAGAAAAAGGAGGTGGAAAGAGAGAGGAAGAGGAGAGGTAAAACACAATCTCAGGTCTGGCTGTACTCACCGAGGATGATGGGCTATAGGACCTGGTTCTACGCCGCCTTCGTTTGTGCTTACGCCTGCTGCCTTTCCGCCGGTACGACTCATCCCGTTCCCGCTCCCTCTCGCGACCGCGTCGGTAGTCGTACATGTTCGGAGAGAAGTCCCGTGGATAGTAACTTTCAGCTGCTCCATGTGGCTCCCTCTCCCTGTCGCGTTCATGATCTCGGCTCTGATCCAAGCGCCTGTATCCCTCGCAGTATCTTCGGTCAAATGGTCGGTGTTCCGTTGAGCGATTGTCATAGCTGCGACTAAATAAGTGGACAGAGACACACATTGAAACCTAAAGATTGACCAACAAACCAAACTTAAAAATAGGATTTCAAGTGCTGACAGTGTAAAATAGATTCATAATGTAACAACCAAACACTTCACAATATGCATAAACATACCTCCTTGAGCGTGCGAAACTTCCTTCTTGTCTGTGTCCTCGTCCCCTCCTGTCTCGGTCTCTCTCTCTGTCACTGCTGGAGGAGTAAGTAGGCGATCTTCTGTGCCGATGTCTTCGCCCTCTGTCTCTGTCTCTGTAACGGTCTTGGTAGCTACTTCGACTGTCTCTGTCCGAAGACGAGTACCGTCGATTGTGAGGCATCTAGAGTATTATAAGAAGGACAGACAAAACATTATTGTGATTTCTACACACAAAAAAACATACATTTCAAATTCATTAAACGTTTACTGCCTGCAAAACTACAAGGAACTCCTGTTCACATTTTTCTTCTTGCCCAATATATTCACATTAAAGGAACAGCTGTTCTCTGCCAGACTCAAGTGATTTGTGGGACTCGGTAAGAGGGGCAGTTGTACTCCAAAATGACCGGAATAATCAGCTTGAAACTGTCATTAGTGGCACCACACATTGATCTGAAAGTGAAATGCAAACACTAACTTCACTGTTTAATAAAGTTGCACTTGAAGAAAGATCAAATTGCTCCTGAACAGCAGATCAAGAGAGCTACTCGACGAAAATAGGTTAGGAAATATATTTGGTATACGTGGTTGTTACAGGAGGCCTACATGTGAATACAACCACAGTTAACATTCCAACTTTGACGTGCATCAAGATGAAGCATGCAGCCTATAAATCCGTGCAAAAAATAGTTGCAGCTAGACAGACAACTGTTGGAGCAGGCCAGCAGACATGTGGACAGATAATAACGTGTATATGAGGGGATGTACGTTTATAACCCTGTTGCATGATCCTATTAAACAACCAACAACTCCCTAACCCAAATACATTGGTGCTTTACACGATTGTAAACAACAAACTGATTTGCTAGTCACGAGTAACTTAACAGCATACAATTTCAGTTAAGCATTAACTAGAGGACATTCATACCAGCATCTCGGCAGGTTTATAAAATAACGTTAGCTACTCATCAAGCTTCCCCAGTGTTTTTTTTTCTAGCTTGCTTTTTTCTCCCACCGTGTAAAGCGATGCAAAACCCGCATTACCGTTAGTAAAATTAACCGTTAACGTCGTTAATGTCAGCAAACACCGCCACATTAAGCACTGCAACTCTTTCAAACTCAAACACGTTAACTAACATTTAAAATATAGCTTCAAGCTCCAAGACAACTAACTGATAAACAAGCGACGTACTAGCGGTTAGCATTGCCCTGCTAGCAACTAGCTAATGTAAATAATTTGACCGCCATCTTAGCTTAGCTATCGGCTAAACGGCTACTTGTGCTAGCTGTCGTACGGACCCGAACGTCGCTCTGTGGGCTTAAAATTAACGTTTACCGTTTTAGCAGCGAGGCCTGTGCGTTTGTCCCACAAAAAATCCGTGGTGGCGTTCCAGTTTTTATTCCTATGTCTTCTTGCTAGCCCGACGTTCAAGGCTCTGTTGCTATCAAGCAGTCAGGTTTTTTTTAACTGTCTGCCCAATACAGCTAGTTCTGGTTCAGACTAGAGCTTGTAACGCCTCCCTGCGCTGAAATGTTGCTAGTCCAGTGTGTACACAACCACAGGTAACTACTGAACCAGCTACCCAGAGCCTACAACAGTGTAAATAATGCAGCTAAAACTCAAAATGCGATGGGTTTAAGTTAACATAACAATGTGGTGCTGAAGGAGAAATGTTATTTATCCAGCTGGGTTTATCATCTGGTCAGAAACTTGACCCATTTGTTTTTATTTATTATGTCATAACGTCTGGCTTTTATAATGTATATTTATCTCGTCACTTTTTCCTAATTTTTGACAGTGGCTGAAAATTTACTTTGAATTATCTCAGATTTTTTGGCTTACCATGAATAATAATAATTATTATTATTTATATCATAACAAATAAGGAAGCAACAGGAAGTTAAAAATAACAAAAATAATAATACAACTAAATTAAAACCGACTTAAAAAATGAAATGACAGGACCATGTTTACATGCAGGAAAAATGAAAGATTGCCCCAATATTTATACTATATCAAATTCAACCCCTTACTTACATTTATACTTAGTAGGTGTGGTTGAACATACCCCTCAAAAAAGGATGATTTAATAAAGTCATTTTAAATTGCACAAACTTCTACCAAAAAATATGACTTTAAATAAAATATTAATTTTGCATCATGTGTAGTAGCACACTTTACATTTTTTTCAGTCAATGAAAAAAAACATATTTTATGTGAAACAAGGAAGCAAATGACATACTGATTCATCAATGCAGTTATTTTAAAGTTAACTCAAAACTTACCTTTTCCGATTAAATAAAATGGAAGACAAACTGACAGTACCATATATTCATAAGCAGGGAAAAAAGATAACCCCAATATTTACATATCAAATTCAACTCCTTGTTCACTTATATATACTTATAGTACTTAGTAGGTGCAGCTGAACCTTCATCTCAGATACATTTATTATATTTAACTAACTTCTACCGAAAATATGATTTGAAATCAAATATAAATTTTGCATCATATTTGGTAGCACACAGTTTTTCAGTCAATCTTCGCATGCGGCCAAACAAAACTACCACAAGTATTTCTGCCTTTTCCAATAAAAATGAAAAAATATATATTTTATTTATGTGAAACATGAAAAAAAACATACATATCCATTCATCAACGCAGGAATATAACTAATTCAAAACTGAATTCTCAGGTAAAGTATTAGTTATTAGTATTTATACTATATCAAAGTCAACCCCTTGCTCACTTACATTTGTAACTCTTAGTGAGTGTGGCTGAATATACCCCTCACAGAAAGACACATTTCATTATTTTAAGTCATTTTAAATGTCAATATGATTTAATCAAAAGTTTAGCATTTTATTTGGTCAATTTTAACTCAAATTCACACGTGGCCAAACAAATATAGTCAGGTATTTCTGGCTTTTTCCAAAGAAATAAAATATATATATTTACTATATTTTTCCAGCAAAAACAGGTTTCAAAAGTGGATTACATATACACATAAAGTATACACATAGATAGGGTTAACAAGTTTTAATAAGCTTGAGAAATGTAAAACAATGTATCTTTATTTAAAAGCACAAAAATTATCATAAAAGTTCACATATTTATATTATTTGATTGTTTCAAGACAGTTTTTTGTAACTTCAACAAGTTAGAACCTTCCGTAGCACATGAGAGTCGCATCCATGACTCCATGCAAAGCCTTGAGGAAAAACAACTGTCAGCTACTTAACTCTGCTCATCAGTCAGCTCAGTGGAGTGGACAGATTTCAAAAGACCCAGGCAAGCTTGAAGAAACATCACTTGGCTGTGAGATGCTTTTGGTGTGGAGGTCACAGTGGAAATTGCAGGTCACACTGGTCCAAAGACACTGACAGACTCTTGTGATATGAAACAGCACATCTGATCTGAGTCATCCTCGTAGTTTCATTGGTAGCATCTGGACTTGATTGAGTTTGTTGAAGACGTTTCACCTCTCATCCAAGAGGCTTCATCAGTTCTAAACTGACTGGTTGGGAGTTCCAGATTTTATACTCCTCAGGATCCATTAACACTATAGAAGGACTATTGAACGAACCCCATTGTGGTTCCCAACGACTTGCATGTGCTCCAATCACACCTGGCCGCAACAGGCCCTAACAAATCCCATTGTGAGAGGGAATGACATAACAACTCGCATAATGAATCGAGCTGCAACAACACACCCAGCAGACTGGAGCTTCAATAGTGTTAATGGATCCTGAAGAGTCTAAAATCTGGAACTCCCAACCAGTCAGTTTAGAACTGATGAAGCCTCTTGGATGAGAGGTGGAACGTCTTCGAAAAAATCAACCAAGTCCAGATGCTACCATTGAAACTACGAGGATTACCATGACCTGGATGACTGAGAACCTTCACAGACATCCGATCTGAGGAGATTTTGCTGCATCACTCAGGAATGGATGTGTAGAGGTAGTCTGTAAAACTGCTTCAGTGTATGTACCTGACGAGTAAATTTTTTTGCTATTAAATCGCTAATACACCAGCTTAGAATGCTGTATCCAGTTCTCTTCACATCCATGGGTCCATCGTGGATTATGATCCTGGAGTGACAAGACAGGTAAGTACACGTGAGATATTTGAAATAACCTGAATAACTTCTTTATTTAGCACGAGCGACCCAACCCTGAAAAAGCGAAAAGAAGTGGATGGATGGATAGATTTAACTTACCATTAACTGACGTCTTTTGTTTCTCCAAGTGCTGCCTCATATTACCCATGTGTTCCAAGCGAATGGAGCCTCGGTAGATCCACTCCTTATGTTGATCATCCTAAGCGTGATGACACAGACTAAATTAAGTTGCGCAATCTAAATAAATACAACAACATGAAAAACTATCAGTTGGAGATACAGAGTGATTTAAAGTGGTACTGACCTCAAAAACAACCTGTATCAAACTGCTGTCCAGCAACACAATCTCACACTTCTGCAGGACTCCGTTACATTCTACATTTATGGTCTGTCCAACCTTGTACTGGGTCTGGCTCGGGTAGGGCCAGGCGTCCATGTACCTCTTCATGAAAAACTTGTGGTTTTCGTCAATAATATCCTCCAAAGGGTCTGTCACTGTCATAGAAAGTGACACAAAAACGTGTCACTCTTCTTACAGGGAGTGTTAAAATAACAGGTAATAATTTGATTTCCACTGCATTAATCAGCATAAACTCTTTAAGGAGAGACTGTTCATAGGGGTTGTGTAGAAGATAAAGATCATTTTCTGGATAGAAAGCAAGCTGAACATGTTTCACCTGGGCAAGTCAAATAAAAGGGTAAGTCTTGGGTACATTTTCTTTTCTTTTATCAGTACTTTAACCTAGTTCTAGACCTCTTGAACTCTGCTCACATTTTAGATTGTGACACTAATTCAGCTAAGTCTGCTGTGATCACTGACGTTTGTTTTCTAGTGAGCTGGCTAGAGCTGTAAAGGACTAATTCAGAAGTTAGGTGTCATCTTCCAGTGACAGAGGCTGAAAAACTGCCATATAAATGACAACAAGCATGGATGAGATTGACCCAGCTGTATAGCTAGATATGTTGCAGTTTGGCTTGGTTTTGATATTGATTCATCACACGGAAGACATTTTGACACAGCAGAAAACACCCAAGCCAAAGTAGTAACATCTGTGCCTTTTCTATTATGACAAGTTCAAATGTTTGCTAAGTAAAAAGCCACAACATCAGCCATTGTAGAAATTGTCACAGGTCCAAAAATTCACAGCAAAGCCTTTAAAGACCCAAAAAAAACCCTGTCTACGATTGGATAGCTGGGACCTGGACCTATGCAGAACTGAGAATTACTAGACCCAAACCCACAGAACCAATCGGCACTGATTTCATAGGTTATCGCTTTTACCAACTTAAATAATAAATGTGTAAGTTGTCACAACAAAATCTATAAATGTGACGTTAGTAGCCTGTTACGACTGCCTTTACTTTTAGAAACCAAACTTTTTTATCTAGACTGGAGCAGTTTTTTAAAACAGCCTCACTAATTGTAGTCAAATCTCTCAAAAAGATGAACTTGTGTCTGGAAAAAAAAACAGGCCTTGTGTGAACTTACATGGTTTGTACACCAGGTGAAGTACAGGTAAGCCAACGTAGACTGGCCTGTGATCATCTGTAAACACCAGGAATCTGTTCAATTATAAAACACACATGCATCAAACTGAATGAATACGCTTCCTGAAGGGATAGTCTGAACTGAAGCATAACAGTTATTCATTATGAGTAGCCCACCTCATGCGGTTTCTTCTGCTGGGCATCTCTGACAGAATTCCAGGCAAGAACAGGGACTCGTCACTTTCACTCTTGACCACCACACGTGCACCGACAAACAGCTGATCCACCTTTGCCATGTCTTCAAAGGCAATGTGGTGAGCTCTCACTAGACTCTTCCCCTTTCCCTCAAAACTGACTTTGTATTTCACCTTATCATCTTTAAAAAAGGGAGGAAAAAACAACATGTTTTGTGGCAAATTAGCTTCAACATGCAGCATTTTTCTTGAAGGTGTGATATCTCAATATAAGGAATTTGTGGTAACTAGATTAAGTACATTCCTGGCCTTTATTCATATTTTGAAATCTACAGAAAATTAGGTCATAAAACTTTTTTTAAACAGTTCTCTTTTCTGAGGCTGTTAGAATCTTTTAAATTACATGAGTCTTTGAGTACGCAGAGAAAATCATTTTAAATTTAAAGTTTGAAAGTCTGTGAATGATCTGTACATCTATACAGCTATATTTAGAACATCCTACATATGGAACTGATGACGACAGTTTACTGTCAGCACAACACAGCTACAGTGTGTGCACACGTGTTTTGACTCATGAACTGTTTATAATTGATTCCACAAATGAAAAATGGTTTTACATTCATTCCTAACTAATGTAATAAGCACATACAACTGTCAATATAACTGTCACATTAAAGACAAATGTGCTGCGTAATATTCAGTCTTGTGCCTGCTAAAAATTAAAAAATTCTTACCCTTAGTTAGTACTTCCAGAATTGTCCCTCGCTGCCAGCACATGGTGCTCTTTCTGGCCAGGACAGTCATGTTCACGCTGATCTCTTTTTTTGGCACGCTAGGAGGGGTCGTAGTAGTGGGCTGAACTGATACTATAGTTGTGGATGTTGCTCCTGTCAAAGTGTAAAAAGAGCAGAACATATTAATGTAAACCTCCTCTCTGGTCATTGATTAAACCCTAAAAACCCACCTCTGTGTATTAAAATTACATCTTAATAAGTTTTTAGTCTTTCGTTCCTTTAAATGGTTTAGATCCAACTGTACACTGTTGCCTTATCTACAGTATGGGGATCTATGAAGTCCCTGTCTCTCTCTCCACCCACCCATCAACTGCTTGTTGCAGCTCGAGCACACCATCTCACCTACGAATCTGCTCCAGCACTGTAAAACTACTCTACGCTAGACAATGGCAAGTTTTAATATTGGAGAACAAGCAGAGAGTGTTGTGGCAGCTTAGCTAGCACAGGGCCACCATGACAAAGACTTATGTGACGCTTGATGGCTTCTGGCTAGAGGTCATTTACTCAAGATAAGCTGGGTGTGTACTAGCGCATAGAATAATATCCTTTGTTCCTCAGTTCTTGTTATGATTAATCAATTCCTGATTGATAATGCTGCCGATTACCGGTTAAGAAAACTACAAAATTTGCATTTGTAAAATTTCTGTCAAACTGATGAACTTCAGGGAAAATAATGTGGGGGAAAGATGTCTAATTATAGACAAGCCCATGGCGTGTAGGTTACAAACAGTGTAACAGCAAACTGTCTGTTTATAGTAAGTTGTCTGCTTTGCCTCTGTAGAATAATATAAGTGACTAATATAACTGCCAAAAAAGAATATCAGCAGAGAAATAAACTCACTAAAGATCTTCACTATGGTTTTATATCCGCAGAAAAACATGTAAATGACAACATGAATTTGTAAACTCTGGTGACAAAATGACATTTCTTTCTCAGGAAATATTGGGGTTCTCTCTATAATAATGTAAGGTCTTAACCGTAGTACTCTAAGCAAAGTGCGCTGACATGATATATCTTGCGATTTGGCGCTATTACAGAGGATATATGAGAGCAATGAAGTATAATTTTCAATACCACGACAAAAAAAACAACTATGCAACAATAACATTTCAGAGTGGTAGGGGTGTTTGTACATGATTTATTGTTCCATGTTCTTACCTGTAGTGTTTGCTGGCATTGTTAATGTTTTCTTTTCCTGGCTGTTAGCATTGGTATCCGTCTTGGCTTGGGGTGTTATTGTCGTGTTGCTTTTAGCATCTGTATTTGCACTTGCTTGCGGTGTTATTGTCGTGTTGCTTTTAGCATCTGTACTTGCACTTGCTTGCGGTGCCGATGTTTTCGTTACATCGTTCTTAGTGCAGATATTTTTGGTGGTTGTCGGTGTTGACGTCTCTGCTCTATTGCTCTTAGCACCAGAATTTCTGCTCTCTTGGGCGGCTGCATGACTCCTAGCACTCTTTTCATTCCTTATATGCGTTTTCCTCTTCTTGTTTGAACCACTATTAAAATTTGAGACAGAAAAATCTGAGTCGCTCGTGTCCCCTTCTGGTTCCCACGTGTTATCTGACTCAGCACTGCTTAAAGATTCATTATCACTGCAGTGTCTCTGAGGCCTTAGTCGAGGTAGATCATTAACAGTCTTGGATTCAGGTAATCTAGTCAAGGCCACCTTCAGTTCTTTTGTTAAAATGTGATGTTTTTTTTCCCCATCATCTCTCCGCGGGTTGTCTTCGTCTTCTGACATTGGTGACGGAAGAGCAGGGCTACTAGATGCTGGAGTTCTGCAGTCGAGAGAATCAGAGTGAACAGACTCACTTGGTAATGATGTTGTTTGCCCTAAAGAAGAAAAAAAAGCACTTTCAAACTAACTAAAACAAGACCGGTTGAAATTTGACAGGAATCAATAGACACTAGGGGTGTAACAATGTACACTAGTACCGTTCGGTCCAGGCACGTTGGGTCCAGGCACGTTCGGTCCGGTCCAGAGGTGTACCGCGGTCCGAAAATTTTAAGACTATTAAGAATGGCCAATGTACAAAATTGTTTTAATTGTGAAACTTAAAACCTTATAGTGCCCACAGTTGTGGCGGACCTTTTCCGTCTCACAGTTACACAGTATTGCGGAACTAAAAACAAGAACGGGTTTCCAGTGGACCACAAGATGTGACGGACCGTTTATTCTCCTGCCGGCGCATAAGGCCCCGTCCACAAGAAGCCGAAACGCGTATCGTTTCCAAAACGTTCTTCGTACAGACGGAGCCGTTTCAGTAAATGTGACCGTCCACATGAATTCACCTGAAACGGCTGAAAACGATGTAAAACACATGCCAGGCCAGTTGGTGGCGCTGTGACGGCGTAACGGAAACTGGCGGCGGGACTTTAGGCATGCGCAGAAATCTGATACGATGTAAACATAGAACATGAAGAGGCGTATTGTGTTTTCCATATTTGTTTGGTGAACGCGGTGATAATGCAGAAGAAGTATACTTTGCTGTAATAGCGATAATAGGGTGACTAGTTTCAGCAGTACACACGCAACACTGTACGGCGCCATAGTTGTAGTCCTTTTCTGAGTTTGGCGCATGCGCATTTATTAAGAGATGGAGCTATGACGCAAGCATTTCAGAAACACGGCTAACAAAATCTGAGAACTACATCTTAAACTATTACACAACTTCTATCCAACAAACATATACTGCTCTAAATTCTCAGATGCTGATGACAAATGCACTTTCTGTAAAACTGAACCTGAAACTATAATCCATTTATTTTATAAATGCTCATTTTGTGTTAATTTTTGGAAAGACCTGGAGAAGTTTCTATTTAACGAAACTAA
>OMNN01102766.1:0-20789 GCA_900302755.1 Chromis chromis
GCGACCCGGCTAAACGTTAGCCACCGTATTAGCGAACCAGCTACCGGATCCGACGAACCCCACAAAGGCACACTCCGCGCCGCGCTGCACTCCCGGCGTATCGACCGTAAGATGTCGCCATTGCGCATCAACCGTATCGCCAGATGCGGTTAAAAGCTCTGTATACCGTCTTTGGTATCACTGTTTTGGTGCATAGAAAACCTATTTAAAATAAATAAACAAGTGACGCTTAGCCTGGCGGGGGGGCAAGGAAAGCCTGGCGGCCCGCCAGGCCTATAAAGCACTGGGGGAAACCCTGCTTCATCACATTGTGAGCATGAACTATCACGTGGTTTCAGATCCACTGCATCTTGGTTTGCATGTTCTCCCTGTGCAGCGTGGGTTTTCACCGGGTACTCCGGCTTCCTCCCACAGTCCAAAAACATGCTAAGGTTAACTGATGATAATAAATTGTCTGTAGGTGTGAATGAGAGTGTGCTCCGTTGTTAATCTGTCTCTATGTGTAGCCCTGCGATAGACTGGCGACCTGTCCAGGGTGTCCCCTGCCGTCGCCCAAATCACCTGGGAAGGCTGGGATAGGCTCCAGCCCCCCCACGACCCTACAGAGGATTAAGCGGTGTATAGATAATGGATGGATGGATGTTTGAATTGTAAACTGATTGTGAAAAAGAATAATGATACAAAAAGCTCTACCCTTCAAGTTGGTTGGTTCCCTAGGTTTGTTATCGGGATGACCTGATCAAGTATTTTGGGCTACGGAAAAATATTAAACTGATCATTTAATATTTGCTAATACCCAATACCATTTTTGTAGATAATACAAACTCCATGTTTTGTAGATTTGCTACAGTACTGGGTTGTTCTATCAGGTTTCTCTCACTAGGTTTCCAATACTGTAGTGACCAGAAGGAAGCAGGCACATCTTTATGGGAGTTTAGCATGTGAAGGAACACCGTGACAGAGACTTCAGTGAGGAGTATTGATCTCTGGCCAGCAATCAAGTAATGCATTAAGTTGGGTTTAAATAGAAAAGAGATCCTAAGCCCCAGTAGAACATCTGATGGCTGTGTCTTTTTTCAAATCTCAGTCTAGTCTAGTCATCCAGCACATAAAAAGCACCATATGGACATGTTAACAAGGTAAAAAACTAATAAAAACTTTGATTTGATTTGATTTATAAGAGGGAGTCTTTAGCTCTATGCTCAAGGGTGTATTTCAGCCAGAATGAATAATTTGGGCTGCATTTTACTTTTTAAAAACATAATGCTCAGCTGGATGATGGTCTCTTTTTGATCCAGGAAAGCTAACTCTGACCTGACTTGGCACCACACTCTGTTTATTCAGTCTCCCCACCCTTTGGAGAAAAAAAAAAAAAAAAAAAAAAAAGTATTTTCATACAGTTGCACTCTTCTCCAAAAGGAACACAAAACAAACCCACCATATCTCGAGGCATAAAGGAGTTGTTAGCGCCCCAGACAGCCCATCGTCTGGGCATCATTCCAAACTCGGAAAGCCAGTTCTGTGATCGTGTTGGTCACCCAGAAGTGCAATGCAGCTCCTTTGTTTACAAACGCCCAGACTTGCTCTCCGTTCGTTTGTCATTCAGCAAGAGAAAAAACGGCAAATCAAAAGTCGTGCTTATTATACTGACGCTAATCCCAGACAAAGCTACATATCATCTAGTGGGAAAACACAAGACAACATTGCCACTGAGGTGCACTTAAATCCAAGTTGCAGGAAGAAGTGAAAACTCAGCAACCTGTCATTGTTTCACTTTAGATTATTTCTCAGTGGCAGCACTCCGTCCGGCTACGTGTCTTTTAAAGTTCAGTCCAACTTTTGATGTGTGTGTGTGTGTGTGTGTGTATAGACCTGTCTACGCGCAGAGCTTTGTTTTCTCATCAGTTATGCGCCTTCCTCCTCTCGGTCTGAATGAATAAGACATGGTGGCTGTGTGCTTGGGTGCTCGGTGACTCAGTTGCATCTTCAAGCCTGTTCAGTGGGACCCCTGACGACAGGTCCTCAGAGTGGAGCAGAGCCAGGGTCCTTACTCCTAATGAGCCATCCCTCCTCCCACCCTCCTACCTTTATTTCATCTTTCTTTTATCTTTAACTCCCCTTCCACCTCTTGTATCCCCCCTTTCCTGTCTCCCCCGCTTTTCATCTCGCTCTTTGCCCTTCCACACGCCTTCACTGTTTGCTTTTTGCTTCCCCTCAGTGACTCTTTTCCTACTTTTCCACCCACCTTCTTCTCTTTCATCTGTCCTCAACTCTAACCTGTAACTCTTTTAGCTCCTCCCATGATTCACATCCTTTTCTCCTCACTGCTCCCCTCATTCCGCTGCCCTATTTCTTCCCCTCTCGCCTTGCATCTCAATAATATGAAAATTAGTGAAAAAAAAAGTGTAATGAAAAAGGATGTATGCACCTCTTTGAAGTTACTGTAAGTCACTACGGATAATAGCATCAGCCAAGTGCTTAAAAAATGTTTATGTAAATGACGATCAAAGAACACTACACTGAAAGCTATATTTGTCTGCCAGATGTCATTTGGACCAAAGAGAGATGATGTTCGTGGGAATACAGCTCCAAAATTACATCAAGTGTCAGGCAGGAGACTTGACATTTGCAGCAAGATTATAAATATTGTTCATTATCAGCATCACAGCATTGGAAAAAGTCAAACAAATCTACAAGAAACACTTTGCTGACTTGGAGAAGGTGTTTCAGATCTGCGAGGTGGAGTGTGGGTTGCCAAGTTGTTGTAATGATTGCTTTTTATGAGGAGAATATTAAAACCGCATTTTGAACATAATGACAGATGTCTGTGAAGGGCAGAATAAATCTTAGAATTACCACGGCACATATCACGAGTTAACAAGGTCACAATTTAACTTTATAGCGGTTGGATATTTAAGAAAGGGCAGATTATATGCTCAGATAGCACTGACCATTAAACATGAAGCACCGTAACGAAATGACTCAGTTGCTTTAATTACACTTTAACACGCTAACATATGAGCTAATATCTGCAGAATGTGAAAAGCTGAACAGAATGTGTGGCTTTGTATTGACGGCACGATGCAGAATCTCCTCAGCAACACTACCCTTCACTTAGATGTATTAATACTCTATACAGGCTCCTGTTGGTAGAAACAGTTCATTGCCTATGGCAACCTTAATCTCCATGTACTGGTGGCTTAGGCAGATGTTATAAATAACTGATTAATGCTCTGTAATACTGTACAGTAATTATTCAGGAATAATGATAAAATATTCATATCAAGGTGTTCCTTTGTTAAGGAACTGCTGAAAACAGTTCACGCGCTTTAGTGTTATTAACCATGTAAGAAAATCATCCATTTCTATTTCTATCTCTATTCATATGATGTAAAGATAACTTCACTATAAAAGACAAAACAAAATAATATGCTGTGACGTACTAGGTTATAGCATCTGTCTAGTAAACAGAAGATCCTGGGTTTGAATGTACAACATACTCTAATTCGAATCTGTGGCAAACACACACATAGTGAGAGACGTTTAAGATACACGTACATGTTACTTAATGCACCTGCGACCTTGGAGCTCCTCCATCAGGTGGAGTGGGACTGGCTGCTGCAACACTTTGTCTTGATGGCTTCTCCTTGATCTACTGCGGATCGGATTGTACCTCATTTATATGTTGCTTTGGACAAAAGCGTTTGCACAGTTGAAAAATGGAATTATAATGACCTTCATCTAAGTCAGTATTCATAATGCAAAACAATGAAAGAGTCACCTGGCTTGTCCTTTCTTTCCTTGTTTCCATCCTCATTTTCCCTCCCCAGTCTCCACAAAATTATTTTTCTATACAACTAAGCCGCATTCTCAATTCAATTTCCGGCCAAAACTACATTTTGGAGGAAATGTATTTTCTTATTACGTGTGTTTCTGACGTATGTTTCAGATCAGCGTATCCTTGCCTTTTATTTTTATGCTTCATTTCCTTCTCAGCCAACCAAATATATATTAGATCAGGCAGAACTCGTCAGCCTGTAGTGGTAACCCAGAAAATGAAACAGTCGTATTTTGACCCAAACCGTGACATTTTCCTAAAGTTTTCAAAGTAATTTTGGTGCTTAAACTTAACCAAAGAGCGAGTATAAACTGAAAGTGAACAACATGTTAAGACAAAAGTATAAAGGTCCTACACGAGATGCGAGCCTCTGTCTCCTGGGTAAAAGTCCTGTACCAACTGTTGCCTCCATCCTCCCATCCTGCCACCGTACGTGGACTTTGTGGCTCTTTGAAACTGTAAGCCTTTTCTTACAACATCCTAGTTGACAAAATGCATTTGTTTCTAAATAAAATTGCACTTCTTTCTAAATGTAAATTAGAATTCAGTTTAGTTGTTATCCTCACTATTGCTGTTTCTTGCTACATGTATGCATCATCAATACAAAACTTTAAACCGAAAAACTAAAAGCTCACCCCTTCAAGAGAGTTTTCAACCTGTTTATAGTTTTCTAACAAAGATGTTTCCTGGCCAGTCATTGGTTCCTGCTGTGTGATATCCGCTGGAATGTGCCAAGGGCTTGAGATATGCTACTAATAAGCTGTTAAAATCACTGCTGATGACTTAACAAACCAAACCCTGTGCAATGTGATGGTTTAATTAGGTTTAGGCATGAAAACAGCTCATTTAGGTTCATGGAAAGATACTGGCTTTGTTTAAAAAGGACGGCAGAAATAATAAACCTAAGTTAATGGCATGGGTGAAAGAAACAGTTGACTGGTTTGACGTAGGAAAGAATCAGTGATCTGCTGTGTTTAATTTCACTGTTTTGTTGGCCTATTCTGTCTTACTTCTTATGAAGATTTTGTGTCTCTAAAACATCACCTGACTCTCTCCTTAGATTTAGTCATACGGACTATGGTTATGAACATATACATATAGTTCAGGTGCATTTGCTGAAGCATCTGATGCTAACTCATGGACTCCTAGAGGTCAGGATTGTACGATTTATCTTTTGGGAACATGAACAACTGAACCAAATTTATTGTCAATACATCCACTGGATATTTGGTCCAAAATGTTAGACGGATCATGAGACCAAAAGCACCGACAGGACATTTTAATTTGGTTTGAGTTGATGGGTTTCTGGCTAATTTCAACCCAGATCCAAACAACTCTTGATAAATTACCCAATTCAAATAATTGGGTTGATAAAGACATTTTTAGAAGTCTGACATATTTAAAAGCCATAGATTTACCATTCAGATCAAATAAAGCAGTAGTAAGTATTATATAAATTAAGTGAGATCCCAAATAAGCCCCCAATATCAAAGGTCAGACTATTTCATGTCTATAGTTAATTATATGGTGCTCTAATGCCATCAGGTATAATACACTGCAATTATACAAATCAGACTCTTTAGTTTACATATGTAGCGCAGATTAACCTCTAAATGGTTCAGCTGCTAAACAATGGAACATTAATGGGGTCAAACGGATTTAAAAAAGCGACAGAGATGGATAGCGACTGAATGAAGGACAAACAGACTGAGAGACAAAGAGGGGAAATGTGGGGAGGAAAGGTTCTCAATAGCTGCTAAAAGCCAAAACTGCAGATCGATACAACAGCGTGCACGTTTGGGAAAAATAGAATAGCATTACTCAATCTAAGGTAATACTGGATCACGTTATACGAAAGGAAGACACCTGAGTAAGGGATAGGGGGGAAATGGTATGAATAATGAAATGATCAAGCAGGAGAATGACGGGGAAAGAGAAGAAACGGAAGAAAGAGAGGGTGTTATGTTTCAGGTCTATACCAACAGGAAAAAATGGCTCTCTCTACGATACCCAACACATGCACAGGAGCAAAACGTCAATACCCCTGTTGTAATCATGTTTCACATGACCTGCAAACAGACATGTTCCTCATTATGGATTCATAGGTTGTGTCCTTGTTCTGTATGACACACATGCACGAAAAAAACAAAAAAAAAAACTCTAATCAAGTTAATGCATTTCAGATACTGAAATGCTTTTCAACAACCTTTTTTTTCTCTCTCGCTAATTTAGCACGGGAAAAGGAGGGTTTTTTTTAAGACACAAGAGGAGAGGTACAGGGAGGAACTGTTCAAGGTTGGAATAATTGCACTGATAATGAGGGAGCCACTAAAAATACACAGGTTTTCAAGAAAATACAATAAAATGGATTTTTAATACAGAAATACAAGAAAGTGATGATTTTTGTTTCAGAAGTTATTCATGAGATATTAAGGCATACAAAGTTGGCAAAAGAGGTTAAAAAGTTGTTGTTTTTTTGGTTTTTTTTTTAATGCCACTGCATTTTATGTTTTCTTCAGAATCAGACTCTTGTATTTTTTTTTTTAATCTTTGTATTTGTGGGCAGGATCACCAAAGATATTGAATATTCATCCCTGGAAACGTTTGATCCTACTTAATCCAGAAGTAAATGCGTAAATGAGCTTTTAAAAAGAACTTTCCATTTTTAACTTTTAATTCTTCCTTTCTTTTCTTTTCTTTTCTCTTCTTTTCACATTTCATAAATGTAAAGTGGCAGTTTGGTGTGTGGAATATTGACAGTTTGTAATTGAAGTTGTCCTACTTTGTAACTAACTTTACAATTGATTTTTAGTTTTTTTTGGTTATTGAGGATAAACTAATGTAAAGACACTGATTTTCTGTTTAAATTTGACTTTGTGTTCAAGCAGGTCACACCTTTATAGTGCAGTTGTGGTTCTTTTTTTTATACAGCAGAACCTGTTAATGGTTGTAATCTCTGTCTAGTTTTAGAAAAGTGCATTATTATTACTATTATACTTTGAACAAATCTCACATCTCTTGACTCGCTTTTCATTATGTTTTTGATTACTCTGGATTGTCACTAATTGTCTGGATTCTGCACCAGATCTATAGCCTCAGCTTTCACCTCCCACCCCACTAAATACAAGATAAAAGGATAAGACTTAAACCAGGATTTGGGGAAGTCAGCCGTAATCCATGTCAACACCCCAAGAGAGAGAAAAGTAACTAGATAATAATGATGAAACTTATTGCATATTTAACCACTGTAAACGTACATTTCATTTGCACAAGCATTACTCTAAGGCAGCTGCAAATAGGAGAAGGGCAAGAAGGCCTAATACTTTTAATCTCATCGTGGCTTACAGCTGAACTAAATTGGACTGCAATGCACTCGATATATTGGCTTGGGTTTCACTGATTGGAATTGGTTTGACTTGTCTTGTTGACTATTAATTCTTGTTCTTCGTCTGTGGTCCCGCGCTTGACAAGTGCTCTAACACAGTGCAATATTTTTTTATTCTACAACTCCATTCCCTAACCATTCATTTCATTTTCCCATTCATTCATTTTCATACACTCATTCCTGTTAAGCGTTAAACGGTGGCTGCAGCTTAGCCACTCATGCATAGGACAAAGAGCAGAAGAAAAGCCCCGGTCCTATCACAGGGTTATACATGCAAATTCCCTCATATTCAATCGAGGAAATGACAAATTTAGCATTTCCAATTTAGTTGAGCTGAATGTGCATGTTTTGAGTTGGAGGAAACTCGAGTGAAAACAGCGGGGGCTCCGCATATACGCGATGCACAAATTAAATATTTTACCGAGTTGTTTTCTTAGTCACAACAACAGCGTGCACTTTGTAGGTTAACAGCTGGAGTTTTTTAAATGTCAACATGGTGTCAACATAGTTTTGCTCACGTCAGTCATGCACAACCCTCACCTTACATCTTTGTCAGAGCTCAGAGTGACTTTTCATGCATGACTTCAAACCTGAAAAAGTAGCAGCTGCTAAAAAGTTTTCTAACTGGTACTGTGTACCAACTCTCTGTCCCAATGCAATTTAAGGCAAGGTGTCAAACCAATGGAAATAAATTCAGTCCAATTATGAAACTTCTTCTCTAATTTGATTGAATATTTGATCCATATATATGTATTTTACACATAGCACAAGCACTCCATACTGCTATGACGTGGAAAAAAAGGCCCAATAAAATGGTTTGAATGAGGTTTTTAACTTTTGTTATACGTTTGATATACGTTGTAAATTGTCTTATTGAAAACAAATTAATATACTAGACTGTATAAAGAAGTTTTAATAAGCAGAAATGACTCAAATAATGTACAGGACTTGGTGATCTGCTGCAGCTACAATGCGCTCTGATAGGCACTCTGTCTACACTAACGCTTTTTTTTTGCTGTTTTAAACGGTAAGTATGGAAAGCAAAACGCTACTGTTGATTGATTTGCATTGCCATCGGATTGGAACACGCTGATTGGGTGACTTTTACACTGCTATGTGTAAATCTTCAGTTAGCAGTTGGTGACAATATTGTGCTGACTGGATGTTGTTTTTATTGCCCCCAAAAGAGCTGTTTAGAGACATGGAAGAACGAGGAAGCTACTGTGGCATTTCTGCCCTTAAACAATGATTTATATTTCATGTTATTGAGTGTATTTTTTCAATCAAAACATAAGTAAGGATGGAAGACTGATTTGCATGAATCTGTGTTTAAGTCTTTATTTACATCTGTTGTCATCTTGAAACATGAATCATGAAAGAATACGAAAGCAGCCATCAGATGTTCCACTGGGACGTAACAACTCTTTCCTAAAGCATCCTATCTCATGTCAAGTCTTTATCACGGTGCTCCTTTAACAGCTAAATTCCCTTAATACTCAATTGCCAACATAGTATTGCTACAGTATTAAACAATATGAGACTTCCACTGGTGGCTCAAAGAGGTACTACAGCTAATCTACAACACTTGAAGTGAGTATTATTTAGAAAAATCACAATACTGTTCATCACATCCTTGCTGCTATTTGTGCACATACGTCCGTATTTATTTGATTTTATTTATATATTCTTATATTCTATATTGTGATTTCCAGTGCTCACTACAACTTATGCTGCTACTGCAAGAGATTACCCACATAATTTATTTGTATTTTCATGTACATTGATAATAAAATAAGAAACTTGAAGAAGACATCCCTATCGAAAATGTGTAATAAAAGAAATGTAATAATACTTTCCACCATCATGCTGTCTGTTGGACAGCTGATAATTACTGATCTGAACAATTATTTTAGACGGGCTGAAAATTCCCTTGGATTAATGGAATGATGCTGAGTCCTGATGATTAAATAAACAATCCGTACCCTGATATTCTACTTTATGACCAGCCCCTGTCACATAAGGAAGTCTGAGTTCACTGCTACCAGGGAGCTTAAAGCATAGATAAACCATGCTTGAATATTAAGCTTGTGTAAGCGCATGATGGAAACTCAGTCATTAATGAAGAGTTTGTTTACTTATATTCCATTGAGTGTTATGGGATGCAATCCATCCACCGGCTCCCATCTCTTATCCCTACTTATCATCCAAATCCCCTCTTCTCCTTTACTCTCATTCTCTCCCGATTGCTCTGCTCCTCCCCCTGCTGCCCCCCAGTCTCCTCCTATAACCCACTGCATCTTCCCCTGCATCCTCACCCGTCTTCTCCGGCTTCTCCTCCTCCTCCCCTCGCTCTCCCCCTTTGCCCGCTGTGTGTCATGTGTCTTGTTAATTACTCTTCCCTCCGTCCATGAAGATCTGAAGGCAGGGTGGGGGCTGCAGAGGGGAAGGAGGTTGTGAACGGATGATGAGGGGTGTCGCGGGATAATTAAGCATCGATTTGGGACGATGATGAAAACGGCAACAAGACACCAAACAAGGGGATTATGGGTCGGACAGCCAACGGCGTTCTGCTGAGCACCGCAAATATCCAGGAGAGGGGAGGAAAGGGAAGCAGAGTAAAGAAGAGATGGAGGGAGGGAGGGAGAAGTAGAACGGATAACGCTGCCAGTTAAAGAATACAGAGAGGAGCAAGAATAGAGACAAGGGGAGATATGGAAAAAGAAGAGCAGATAAGCGAAATGACATACGAAAATAACACAAAAGAACAGGGAGTAAAGAGGGGAAGGATAGATAGAAGAAGGTAGAAAAAAGGGAAAATTGATAGGGAAGTGACACAGATTGAAAGGAAGAGGAGAAAGGGCACACGGATGAAATAAAATGTAAAATGGGGGAAGAGCAGTAGACTTAGGAGGAGGCTTACATAGTTAAGGAAGTAAGAGACTGCAGATGTGAAGGAGAAAATGAAAGAGAGATGACTGAATAGACCGTGTCTTCAGTGTCTTTGAACTTAACCTCTCTGATCTGACTCATTAGTTCTGCATTTAATTGGCACAAATACAGCAGGTACCAGCAATGCAAGAGTGTGTGTGTGTCTGTATGTATGTATGCGTCCTCGTACATGTGTGTGGGCAGCCATTTGTCATTAGGCCCTTAAGCTCGTTAGGACGTATCCAGTGAATCATTCAATTAAATGACAATGACCTACAGCAGACTGACTGCTCATTGCTGCTAGTGGGTGTTGTGAAGTGCACATGAGTACACATGGGTGTGTGTGTGTGTGTGTGTGTGTGTGTGTGTGTGTGTGTGTGTGTGTGTGTGTGTGTGTGTGTGTGTGTGTGTACGTGTATGTGTGTGTGTGTGCATTGTTATTGGGAAGATATGTGAAAGTCATGTCATTCAAAAAAATGACCAAAATGACACAATTTAACAGAGCTAGAAATTGTAAAAGACAGGAAGAATCAACAGATTTAGAAATTTCTAAAGTCCTAATTATGTGTGCCTAGTCGGGAAACTTAACCAAATCTAAGCTTAAAATCCGGATATTTAATCTAATCACTTTGTGTCATTTAAAAATTTCGCAAAAATGAATTGTTTGTATTAACCAGATTCTGTAAAAATAAATATAAAAATCTGCACTGCCATTCTGCCAAAATCTGCCATTAGCAACTCAGCTGCGAACAACAGTCGTGATAAAAAAAAATGCAGGGGCTTTTTGGCAAAACTCGGCTGAACTGCAGGCTGTGTACACGCAGAGCAGATAGGAGATGTGTATGGAAACAAGTTAAAAACGTTAATATCTATAGAATGTAGAGACAGATTTTCAAGTATTGGTAAAATCTGTGGGCAATTGGAAAAATGTTGTACATGTTGTTCCCATGTTGTAAAAATAAAAAATATATATATATTTTTTTCAGTTTTTAGGCATTATGGCATTATGGCATTTAGCTGTGTTATATAGCACAGAAGACATGTCTGAGTTCCTTCTGCTTCTAGCCATGGTTGTGCTGTTTCCATAGAGGTACATTGGAGTGAAAAATGATGCCACGATGAGTAAAAATGTGACCGTATTAAAAAGAAAGAAAAAAAAAACTGCTTGGCATTGAGAGGGTTAACCCAAAATAACTACAACTGCAATACTTCACTGTAAAGCTATTGACATCCGTAGTAATATTTGTGAGTGTACTGTAATACTTGTAAATGCCATTGTACCAGTAGAACTAGATGTATTGAAAATGTCTTACCTGAAAACAGTGACATTATCAGTACAAAATAACCACCATCACCAGCTTCAGTCCTAAAGTGCTGGTATCAGCAGTGACCTTTAAGAGGCCATACATCAAACCCTCCTCTGTATGTGTGTATGAGCATGTAGCAGCCATCACTGCAGCCTCTAAAAACCAGCACATTTTAGCACAGGGTGAGTTTCAAACTAGGTGGTTAGAAACATAAACCCTCTTTAAGTCCTCCAAATGTTCATTGTGTGTGTAATTGATGGTATCAAAGCAAGCTGCTGCCATACCGAGACTCAAAACGCTGTGGTTTATCTGCCCCTCTGCTTTCATGAGCCATATAATATATAATTTCCCATTCCAAGGTCACGTGCATCTGGCCAGGGCTCACTCATTAAACTGCAATTTAGTGTGAAATGGGGCTAGAACTCATCCATATCACGCAATTTACCACAGCAGGTTATACAATTCTTTTTTTTTTGCATCATCTTGTCTACAGAGCTGATATACCAGCTAAACTACAGTGTTTCTGTGGAAACGCTGCCCCTTGCAATCACCAGCTGAGTGCAATTTAGTTCAGTGAAGCTTCATTTGACTAAAATTAAATAAAAAAATCTTTTTATATCTTTCTGTTGTTTTCTCACTTGCAAACACGCATACATTCACCCTCACTAATACACATATACAGTGTAAGTAAGTAATAAGCAGTAAAGAGGGTTGCAGCCTACCTACTGCGTTGTATATTTGCCTGAAAGTAATAAGGCAATCAAAATGTAAGATCAAGGTAATAAAATGATGCATCAACTGTGGTAAATTACGGTCTGTTTAGTCTTTATTGGTGCATGGAGTGCAGTAAGTGTTGTTTGCAAATGTGATAATAAACACACATAAAACAAGTGCATGGGTGAACTATACATGAGGACGCATATTCAGCTTAGGTAAAATCTTACTTTTTGTACTGCAACATTGTCTTAATGCACAGGTTTTATCAACTGATGTCATAAAATGATGCCAAGTGACACTATAAATGTGTTAATGTGCATCAAAACTAACATAAAAGGAACTCCTTTACATTTTTTGTAATTATAAAAGACTCAACCGTTGTTACATACAAATCTGTAAGCTTCATGCTTTTTCAGATATTTAGTGTCACAGCTATTTCTTTTACAGAATCATAGTTTTGGTTTTGTTTACAAGATTTACTGGAAAGACTGATCTATAAAAAAACTGAAACTACAAATATTCCACAGCTTGTCTGTGCTTCATATACTGTACATGTCAAAAAATATACACAAGCTCTATTCATCCACCTGCTCAGTTGCATACACATATAGTATAGTCTCTCTCTTCGTCTATTTTTTCCCCAACATGCAGGAACACCACAGCCCACCCAGCTTTGCTCCAGATGCTCCCACCACCTGCTCGACTGCTATGACCCCCCCAGCGCTCTTTAACTACGCAATCACACACACACACACACAAGCATGCAAACACACACGTGTAGGTCTTTGCATTCTGCCTTCCCGAGCCCCTTACACTAACCTTAAGCATTATAACTAAATCTTTCAATCAAACTTTACCCTGAAACAAAACTAAGCCTTATTCCAACCTTCAGCCTAAATCCAAGTCTTTACTCTTCAACAGCCCTTTGAAACCCTGTTCAAATGTGGGGAACAGCCAAAAAATGTTCCGACATCCAAGACTTTGAACTGGTCCCCGTATGCGCACATACAGAAATACTGCTTGTGCACAGACATCGGTTCATTCATATTTCAGTTTTATGATGCTTACAATTCACTATTAATATCATACCAAGTGCTCTAATGGGTCTCTACCTTTCATTATGCCTGTGCATTGTCTTATGTTCATTCATAGGAGAATAGAAGGTTTTGGAGTGGATTAAAAATAGACATTTAGACTGATCCTCTATGTGTTTTTTTCTCCTAGCAAACAAAAATAGCCCTGCCTACTAGAGCTGCAACAATCCAGATGATTGAATCGAACAAATAACAAGACATGTCGAGTGTCGAAGCTTATCATCATCCGTGTAATAGGGTACAAAGCGTGCATTTACATTCGCAAATGTCACATAATGTGCAGACTATTTCAGACTTTAAATCAATGATAGACAGAATTGATAAAAAGACACGAGAGCAGACATTTGTGCAGATTTTATGTGTCTATCAGTCTAATGAACCACGAAACATGGCCGGGGCAGAAAGACAGAGAGAAAGTTAGGTCACGGGCACAATGATGTCTTGATTGGTGTCTGCTGTGTGGGCGTATATGTGTTCCTGTGTGGAAAAAAAAAAGATTTACGCTGACCTCTCTCTGCCCTTGCCTGAAGAGAGGAATGTGAGGCGAATAAAAAGTCTTTTAAATCAACTCGAGCGCGCAGACGCAAATAAACACACAAGCACATACTCAAAGGAAAATGATCCCACATGCACTCCATGATGGAGTCACTCATACCTGATCCAGACAGAAGAAGTGGTGTGAATTTAGAAAAGAATCAAAGGTGTCGGTTTCAAAGTAGGTATTTTTAAAGCGATAGGTTTGCGTGTGTGTGAGAATGTGTGCTTATGCGCTGACAGGAGGTTAATGTACTGTAAATACACCTTCAAAGACAGTCATGCTCCCATACGTAAATTAAAGTGTGTGCTTTATGGAGTCGGCACCTACATCGAGAGGCTGACTCAACACATTGCAAAAAAAGCTCTCTGCCAAAAGAATAAAAAAATCTGCACGTTGCTGATCAAGTCAAACTTCTGCAAATCGTTTCCCCCGATTTCCATACAAATAAGATTTAAGTTTTCTTGTTCCTCGCAAACTAATCGCACTTCTTGTTACCAGTTCTGATCCACATTTCAGTGACCTTTTTTTGAACCTGATTACATTAAGGAAACAGTCACACCACTGGTGGGTTATATTTAAGGACCAGTAAGCCTGTATTTTGCAGTTCAGAGATCCGGTCTGTACTCCAGCTGCAGCTCAGTTTAAGTTTCCACTGCAAATTCAATCCTTAGACAGGATGCACAGATTGGCAGATCTCCACACTGTTATGTCAGATTCTGCTCATGTTGCATTATGCTGAGGCAGGCCGTGTCCATTAGGGGGTCAGGTCTGCGTTTCGATAGTAACTCTGCAGAGCTTGGAGAGCCGCCCATGTCACAAGTGCAGCACACACACAAGAGCTAAGATGTCACATCCTGCATTCACAATGGATTTTCACCACAGCAGTGTTTCCCCTTGAGACAAACCAAAACAGAAATTCACAAAGAGACATAATTAAATAATTAAGCTGTATATGAAGACAAAGCATTTCATTTTAACTGCAGAAGATGCTGTCTTTGGTCTGTGCCAGGGTTACAGACATCACTGCTCACATTTTGTTCCCAGTTTGACTCCTCTTCTCTACACAATCATCACTACGTGGTGTAGCTTTAGGGTAAGTTATAAAAGAAAGGAAAAAATAGCAGTAATGTAAAGCGTCTTTAAAAACCCTCACCGAAGAGAAAAATTGCAATAAAAGGTTACCCGAGGAAATATAAAATAACAGAGAGGGCGGGAAAGGAGATAATCAAGCATGTGACATAAGGTGGAAACGGATAAAAAACGAAGGCATCAAGTTGAGACGAAATGCGAGTGTGTGTAGATTTATCTAATTCATCCAGGTGGTAAAATGTTGAGGCTAAATTAATCTATCAAGTGCAGTGTTTTACTACTTATCAGGGAGGCTTTACTGCTTATCCAAAGGATTTATCAGTCCTGCTGTCTGATGGTTGAGTCGGACCTGAACCGTAAAAAGAGCCTATATGTCCAAACCGCAGGACAGAGACTAACAGTGAGGAGAGGAGGGGGGTCGAGTGGGATTATGACATCAACTTAGCTGCTGTTGACGTCACTGCCTCTGCATTTCTGCTGCACACTTCAGGGGACACTGCTTCTGCACAAACTCAGCAGCCAAAACATTGTATAGCATGTATAATAAACTTAATTCATGGCGAAAGGACTCTTCAGGAGCTACTAGAAAATACACAATTTTTGTGCTCATATTTGTACTTTAAAGTTCACTGTACAATGCTTTGTATTTGCATCAACACATACAATGTAGACATTATGCTTAATAGGGGAAAATAAGCTCTGCTTCCATGTAATTCGGTTTATATCCTGCTAATATTTCCACAATAATGTCCTCTTGTTTGTGTTATTAGTGCAGCAAATGCTATATCTATGCGTAGCATGCACGTCATAGTGATTTACATCCCGCAGATGAGTAGCACATGTGAGCAATTTATACATAACACTCAATCATAGTGATAAGCATCAGTAAATAAAGAAATGTGTAATATGTTATTACCTGTAGGTGCTGCAGCTGAATCAGTTTATTTTTGTGTGTTGGTGATATGATAAAGATTTTACATGTAGCTGTGTTTAACTCATATCACGCCAGCGTGATATGATCACATGACATTTTGGAGACGTCAGAACAGGAAAACTAGCGCATATACGATGCTGCCGTCAACTTCACTCATAAGTGCAGATCTGAAACTCTCTGCCAGTTTTTGTTTGATGTCAATAGACCACGAAAAACTGGAGACATGACATTCTGAACTTACGTGAAGAAAAGCATGCGTAAAATGTAAATGTATGAAATGTATTTCAACATCTTCGTCATTTTTTGTCATTTTACAAAACGGGAAAAAAAACGGCTGAAGCACATTTGTGTTTTTTATTGTAATAAGAAATATATTTTTTCAAATCTGATTTTATTGTTTTTGTGTGTTTTTGGCCCCAATATGTTAATATAGTAGGTCAAAGTGAAAAAAAGTTGTCAGATCATATAGGTGGTGATGTGCTGAAAAAAAAGATACCAAACATGGGCATGGTAAACATGTTTTGGCATATGAAGGCAAAATTAAAAGTATTCAAAAATGGCCAAAACAGGCCTAGACCTCTAAGGGTTAAGGTACAAATTCAACAGACATGAGGGTCACTATGAGCGTCTCAAGCCTCATATTAAATAACACACATCAACATACACACTAACATTTCAAGGCACTTAGAGATAACAATTGATGAATTATTCATGTATGTGTTTTCCCGGAATTTCTTTTTCTCTTCCAATGGAATGATCATTTGAAGTAGCATATAAACAGCCTGCTGAACGTTGTTTCCTTGTGGGAAGGAAACCAGTGTGATGTAAAGTAGCCTATAATAGCATGAGGGATGGGCCACAAAGGGCACAGCACTCAGATCATTAAGTCATTCATTCTTTCAGTCATGCATCCACACTGCAACAGGCATTGATTGTATTAGTGAAGGTGTTATGAAGAATATGTCTGAGACTCAGGGTTAAGTAGCACCAATGGGTTCCATATGGTTTACATACACACACAAATACACACACTGAGACTCACACGTACTTGATGCAATAATAGCATTGATCACAATCATAGTGGTGGTGTTTTGAGACTGCTTCAGACTGCCCTCTTTATGGTCTGGAAAACCTCCAGACGGTCGGTAGCCTTTCTGAAGTGCTAGTTGCTCTTGTTTAAGCAGGCTGCTTAATAAAAGTTAAATTAAAAAAAGGACACCGAGCAATTATTAGATTACAGGATGCTGTGATCTGAATCCGCTGGTTAGATTAATTGAATCACCAGTCGTAGCCCTGTGTGTGTCAGAGTCATAATTCAAACACAGCAGACAGTCCTGTGTCTGTCTTTTGGATTTCATCCACTCTGATGTACTCTACATGTAGCGGCCACGCTTGCGTCACAAAGCCATCTTTTCATTTTCTCAAACACGCTGTGATTGTTTTTTCAGTTCTAAATAGTATTGATTAAGCTTCAACATGTGTCGCATAAGTCAGTTTTAATGATACGTTTGTCAAATAAATTGAACGGAAATAAAGCATAGATAGCTAAATAAATGCATTAAGCTCAAATGGCCTCTAGTTGCATCATCTGTGTTGTTTTCTCTTCCATGGTCCTCAGCACTTTGTGCCCTCTCCTCGATTCTCCTCCCCCACCTCTCCTCTCCTCTCCTTATGGCATTGTGCCTCACCCCCCTTAATGGATATTGACCGAAGGAAGATAGAAGAGAGGAACTGTATGCTCACACTCGGGGCTACTTCATTTGTTTTCTTTTGCTCAGCTGTGGGTTGGTGCAATGTTGATGCCTTCTAATGGATATTAATCTCACAAAGCCCTCTGATCACATCCCATCCAAGATATCGGGCTCAAGATTCAGCCCTGATCTTATGTGATGAAGTAAGATCACAACAATTTATACAATATGAAATAGACGGCTTTGTTGTTGCATTGAGCTGCGCTATGTTCCGCTCTGATGCCCTCTTCTCTTTTATTCAATGGTTTCTAGGTTTCCTGTGCTGAAATAGTCGTACTGCTGTTGAGACCTTGTGAAAGTCGGATTTTTTTTTGTTAACCTCCAACCTCAGTGTTGGAATCCTGTTACTGTGGTAACAGCGAGTGTGGTCAAATACTACAGCAAACTCTCCTTGAGCTGCGACTTTGTCAAAGAACTGCGAAGCAACTAGTGTATTCATTTACAGCAAAACCAAACAAAAGCATTGTTTTCGTAAAGTAGACAGTCTAAAATAATTGCAACCGCAGTCTGATTTCATGCTCCACATGGTGCAAGCTGTTTTCCACACAGGACACCATAGGGTTAGTTATCTCGCCTTTAGAGTTGGAGGTGTGCAGCCTGTTGCCTGCAGCTCTTCGTCTAACAGCTCACCGTGTCTATTTATTTATTTATTTTCCCATCACTCCCTTGTTAAAATTGAAAGCTGATCTGCTGTTGAAAACGTGAGAAATGACCGTTGTTTTGTAGATGTGTTTTTGATGATTTTTTTTGGTATGTTTGCTCTGATGGCTTCACAGTAAAAGCCACTCCATCTCCCACCTTTCATCTTTTTAATGCAAAGCACTGGCAGTCGGCATTTATGTCTGCATTAGCGGTCACATAATACAGCTCATACATGTTTCTGAGAGCAAATTGTGCTGGAAGCAAGTGATAGCAGGCAATCTTGTGTTTCTCAGTTTGACCCCATAACGGCACTGTTGTTTCACTGTTATTGTTAATTAATACAAGCACGCTGATAGAGAAGCTTGTTTATAATGACTTATTGGCACAGGGACATGATGGCACAGGTTTCGTGCAGAGCAGGATTTTCTTTGATATTATTGGGTTGTGCTGCAAGCAGTTCTGGAAACGATACAGGTGTTGCCAATACTGTGGGAAAAATAATGACTGTACCTACAATATGTACACTGATCAGCCACAACATTATGACACTGACAGGTGAAGTGAATAACATTGATCATATTGGTACTATGTGGTGTTCTGCTGGAAAACCTTGGATTTTCCCATCCATGTTGATGAGACTTAGACACCCAAATAAACATTGTCCCAGAACAAGCACACTCCCTCATGCAAATGGAAATCCCAAATGTCACTGGCCTACCCCCGCAGGAAAATGCACCCCACCACATGGCAACAACATCAAACAATCAGGAACATCTTGAGGAACATGACAATGGCCCAAGATGTTGATTTGACCTCCAAACTTCCTAGACCCCATTCTGATCAAGCATCAACAGGATGCAGTGGAACAAGTTGATTGACAGAGGCCCCACTGCACAAGCCAGAGTACCCAAAGGATCCACTGCCAACATCCTGGTGCCAGACCCCATAGGACACCCTGAGAGGTCCTCTTGTCCATGCCCAATGGTTCAGGACATTTTTGACCACATAAGGGGGACCAACACAATATTAGGCAGGTGGTCAAAATCTTAAGCCTGATCGGTGTATTTATATTGCTTTATCACCCAAGCTTAGTATGGGGCAGATTTATCATCCCTCTTGCTCCCACTGCTGCCTTTGTCCTGTGCACTAGCTCGAGTGTTTACGGGACACATTCAAATTGTGTTTTGTGGATCGGTTGCATCTACCTTGCTTGTTTTCTATTTACAGAACCAGGGATGTGCACGAACACCAGATTATGTCTCCTGGCACACGCAAACACAACAGACAGCTACTGGTCCATGAGGAGATATTCACTGAATCTGACAAAAAACTGTATTGGATTCTAATCGCCGACTTCGCCTTTAATTGAAATAAAAGCAAACAACGTTAATGAGAGCTGCCAACTCCCTTTGTTCTGTAAACATTAATGAATCACCGTGCAATTCCAGTACATCCAGATTAAACACGGTGACGGCCAACTTTCCGCTGTAAGTGGGGGTTAAGATGACAGATGGCCAACTAAAACTGTGTGTTTGTGTATGTGTTAGTTTGTCCCTTGTGGAGCTGGAGAAAATGATCAAAGGCTCAGTGGTGATGTCATCCAGTTTGGAGGAGTCCTTTCACTGCATCTGTGACACTCATGTAACACCACCGTGCCAAGCTCTCACTAAACACACTCACACCCGCATAGAACTTTGACATATTCCTCTAACTTCATCTTCTAAATGCAGATATTTCAATCGCATGACTACTCTTCTGTCTTAAATCATTCTTTTCTAAATCCCAATGCGTGACTCTTAACTTCTTATATCTCCGAGCAGCTCCTTTACTTTCCGTCTTTCTTTTTTCTCACTTCATCAAGTGAGCGGACATAGAGAAGAATGAAGAAGTGCTTGGATCAATAATATTGAAACCGCCGCTCTTTGGAGAATGAGTCTTCAATGAAACAGGCCAAAAAAAAAAAAAAAGCAATAGCTGAGTCAGGATTAAAACTATAAAGGAAGAATTCTTTTAAAGAGGTAGCTAAACATTAGAAGTGTCACTTACAAAAACACCTTTCTTGGATTATTTTCGTTTTCAACACACTGCCCACCTGATATAAACAAACGTGTGCCATTTAACAGTCATTTATACAGTATGTTATTCTTAAATATGCAGGCCTCTTTGTGTATTGATCTTTGTGGTAGTGTCCTCCTCCCTGTAGCCAGACAAACAGCTACCTGTCTTTGTTCTGAATCACTGGTCTGTTATTAAAGGTGTATTTATCCATCACTCTGCGTGGCTGCACAGACACACACCTATTGTTCTCTTCACACACACTCACGAGGCAGCGGCGGCATTCCAGCTGTCCGAACACTCCTTTCTGGCTTCATTATCACTGGAGAGAACACAGGGTGCTGTCAGTGTGGGTCAAGGGCCTTGAAAAGATTTTGGCTAGAAGTGTGTGTGTGTGTGTGTGTGTGTGTGTGTGTGTGTGTGTGTGTGTGTGTGTGTGTGTGTGTGTTTTCACCTTTTTTGTAAAAAATAATTTTGTAAATAAATAAGCTGCAAATTAAACAGAAATTAT
>OMNN01102767.1:0-13525 GCA_900302755.1 Chromis chromis
GTTTCGGGGCTAGAGCTTTTTCGGGTTGTGGATGGCTTGCAGCTGGGGCTTCTGCTGTGCACAGCTTCACACACTCTTCGTACTGCAGTTTGTGGGCGGAGCAGTGCAGAGAGCTCCGGGTCAGCAGGGCAGCAGAGCAAGGATCACAGCGCAAATTTGAACTATATCGATATATACGATATAGTCTAATTCCATATCGCATTTTAAAAATATATCGATATAATTTTTATATCGATATATCGCCCAGCCCTAGTCATAACTATATTTACAGTATGAAGCTCTAGCAATAAAGACGAGCAGTTTAATCAGTAAATTGTCAAAGTTAATAGCAGTGCAACAACATCGTTCTTAGCATCCCCTAAAACTATTATGATTGGTTTAAAGAAATACAACCACACCAGAGTTTTGATTGTCTCCCCTCTATAGCAAAATAATAATGAGGTGCAGTCAGACCATTCTATACTATACGAGCATTGCAAGATTAGATAAGCATTGCTAATACTATATTTTAATTTCCTGTAGCCTGATTGACATTATTGGAATTTAAAAAAACAACTGTGTATCATGGCTATACGTAAAATAAGAAACTTTAGCAATAAAGACGAGCAGTTAATTTAGTAAATTGTCAAAGGTAATAGCGATGCTCGCCTCCTTGCGTACAAATGTTCTACCAAAACAATTACCCTCGTCACTTTTTTAAGTAAACAATGTCAATGAACGTTGTTCTTAACCTCGCCCGAGACGACTGTGATTGATTTAAAAGAAATACAAACAAACCTGATACGTGTTTTTCCCCTGTACAGCAAAATGATAGTGAGGTGCAGGCAGACCATTCTACCCAGTGCTGACTAAACACAGGTAGTAATATATCTGAACTTCCTATAGCCTGATTGATGTTTTTTGTAATTGAAGAAACAATGGCAGAGCTTTTTGTTTCCCCTATAGCAGAATAATATTGAGGTGCAGTCAGACCATTCTACACAGTGCTGCATCAGTGCTGACTAAGTACAGGTAGTAATAAAGCCTTATTTCGTGTAACTTAATTGGTGTTTTTGTAAATTGATAGCAACTGTGTGTAATGACTATATATAAAATATGGAGCTCTAGCAATACAAACAAGCAGGAAGACTTTAAAGATATCATCTCCAGCTACAGAAACCAACGCTGCGATAATGCGCTCACCATGATAGTGATCTCTCTCTTGTAGACATTCAGGTCCGGGACGTTGTTGACGTACATCCTTTTGAGAGCGCAGCGGACGCCACTGTGCGTGCGAGCCAGGAACACCACTGAGAAACCACCTGGAAATACAACATGACAAGTTATCAGCACATTTGAGTCATATTAGAAATGTTTTATGGGGTTAATAGATATGAGAGTTCACGCAGAAGCACCATATGTGGGGAAAACGTCTCATTGTTGAGGCTTCTGTTTAAAACAATAGCTCATGTTCCTACAAGATAACAATTGCAAAGACATTTTAAACTTGACATCCGTGGCACCTGTACATGGAAAGTCTAATCATCCATTACAAACCAATTATCCGCTCTAACATCTTATTACACCAGACTGTTCGTGCCGCTCAGTAGGGGAAGAAATATGGATGACAGATTGGACTGTCAAGTGTGAATGTGGTGCGTATTCTTCAAACGTACAAAAATGCATCGACACCAATATTTTAACGCGTTATTCCTAAATGCTTCAATTCACTGCAACTAATCTATTTTCTGCTGTGTCACTACGTTTTTGCCGCATTGTGACATCAGTCATTCTTGGCTTCAGTTGTTGGTCAGCTGCACTCGGGTTTAAAGGATTCAAGGGCTTTACTGTCATGTGCAGCAATAAAAAAAGTTATCCATGCAATGAAATTCTTATTTTTTGCGGCGTCTCTAACTAGTGTCACTTGGGATCCACTCGTTCAAACGCATTCATCGCTTGCATACGTACTGAGATAACAAATGTGAACATAAAACGAGGGTATGTACAGAAATAAGTGTATTAAAAAGAATGTGCAATACTTATAGTGCTGAAATGCTTCCAGAATAAAAGTAGTGAATGTTTACCAATTTTGGGTTGCTAATAAAGAAAGGTTAAGTCAAAAGTGCTAATCTATCAAATCTATTATATCAATATACATAAACCTACATATTTGTAATAAAACTTTACCATTAAATATCTTGAAATCATGAGCCAACCTTTTATCATTTGTTTTCCAGTCCATCTTATCAAAGTATGTAAGATTTAGTACATTTTATTTCTGAAGCAAATGTTCTAGGTGCTGGACAAAAATATCTGTTAAATAAAAATATAGTCCACACACTCGTACCGATGCTCCCAAGAACCTTTATTTGAATACCTGCTTCATGGTGACATTTCAAGCATGGACGCTCTATGAGGTAGTAATTTATCAAAGTGTCCACGGCACATCTGTACTAGTGTGGGGATTATATTTTATATCTAGATGAGCACTTCATATTATTAAAAAACAAAAAGGTGGTTGGTGCACTTTGCAAACTTTCATATCACAGCAGCACAATGCACCTGAATGCATCCCCTCTTCTTCTTAGAACGTTAGCAGGGAGAACATTTTAATCTATTTTGTCCTTGTAGCAGCTACATACATTTATAAACCTCCAAATTCAGAAATAAAAAGATCAATTTGACGGTTTGGAGGAAAATAATAGTAGATTAATTGCACAGTCATTAGTTCCAGCCATGATTGCTTCTTGCTGTGGAAAATAAGTGTCAATCAGATAAAGTAAGGATTTATAAAAAGGTGATATTTCAACAGCGGCTAACTGGTCTCATTTCACGAGCAAGTAGGCTAAGCTCATTTGGCTTGCACTGGCCCGGCTCCAACTGGGTCTAATCCTGGGCTAAATGAAGCCATTTGACTTGTAAAATACAACAAGAGTGAAATATGAAGCTGGAGCTACACTTGGTGAGAGGATTTTTTTTTTTAGTTTAGGTGTCAGCAGGGACAAAGATGTTTAGTGCCAGTAGCTGTTGTCACTGACTTGTGTGTCTCTCTGGTTGAATGAACACAGCGCTGTGATGGGACAGGCCCTGGTCTCATTAGAGGGGGTTCACCGAGTCGCTGAGTGGCGGGCATCAAAGTCCACCGACCGGAGAGGAGAACGAAAGCTCCACAATGGTGCGCTTGTTGCTCGAAAAGTTACCTTAGGACAGCTGAAACACGGCGTGGATTTGGATGTGGACGGAGCCAACGGGGCGGGCGGCCGAAGTGACCGCTCAGCACAACGGGTTTCATTAAAGAGTCCATCAACACGGCGTTTAAACGGATCCCAGAAGTCGTGTTGTTGCGAGGACAGCGCAGCATAAAAGACCCCGAGTGCAACTAATACCTCCCCGCGAGGACGGTAAACAGAATAAAGCGGACCTGAAAGTCGGGCGAAGCAAACATGAGCAAACTGAAGCAGTGTTTGCCTGCATGTAGTCACAACAGTGAGAGTTACTGTAGCAGACATTATCAGATTAGAAAGGGGGAGCTGATGCCTTTCTGCAGCACAAAGCAGGCAGCTAATGAGACAAAGAACAACCTGCTCTGGCAGAGCTGCAGCCGATAATAAAGCAGGCATTCAACGGTGTAAATGGAAAACTGCCATAAACCAGTCAAAGTGACCGAACGTTTTGACTCTGCTTCTTCTCATCTAGTCTTTTGCCTCATTTCAAAAACATCTTTGGATCAGCAGCATCAAAAGTCACCCAGATAATGTAACTGGCTTATGAGAACCTATATAACTCCTGAAAAACTTAACAAATTTAACCCTAATATCCCAGACACCTGTATAAAATGTGGAACCGTATGTGGAGAAAGGTACCTTATACCATTGCATTTAGAAATGTAACTGTATACAAGAATTCTGGAGAAGGATAATTAACACAGTCTCCAATATTATAGACAAAGAAATCCCGATTTGCCCGGAGATCTGTATTCTGGGACTTATTCCAGCAACATTGGCCCTGAGAACTCATGAAAGTAAGCTGTTGAACCTCTGTCTCATACATACAAAGCGTCTTATTGCTAGACATTGGGAAAGTGTTCATTGTCCATCGTTGAATCTATGGTTTGCCGAACTCTCCTCCTGCATAGCTGTTGAAAGGCTTATATACACTATCAAAAGAAAGAGTCAAATCTTCCATAAGATATGGGATCCATTCCTCAAATTTTTGGAATCAAGACCTGATATCCCATCAAATTAATCTGTAACACTTACAAAGTGAGACCATACCCCCCCTCTACTCTGACAGTGTTTAAGTCCAGGCTGAAAACGGTTTTGTTTAGCTGTGCATATGACAACTGAAGGTGTCCTATCTGCACTGTTCTCTTTTACTTCATTCAAATTGATATTATTCATGTTTTATTGATTAATTGTGTGTTTCTAAAATGTCCTATGTTTTATTGTGCTTTAACCTTTTAACTTTACTTTTTCCATTTTTTGTGAAGCACTTTGAATTGCCCTGTGTATGAAATGTGATATACAAATAAATCTGCCTTGCCTTAATTTCCTGGAGCCTGATTGACGTCATTGGAATTTACAAAACAACTGTGTCATGACTATATGTAAAATATGAAGCTCTGGCAATGAAGACGAGCAAAAACATCTTTGGATGAGCAGCATCACAAGTCCCCCAGATCTTAGATTAGCAACTCCACAGCCATCACAAGGTGAGGCTTGGCTGCATATAAATAAATGATAAAAACAAACATTGTGCTGATGAGACAGAACAAGCAGCCTATAAAACATTATGCTGATGCTTAAGATGCACAGATTATTTGGACAGCAATAAATACAGGAACAGAAACATACCAGGGGATTACATTGTGTAATAATAACTTGAAACATCTTTATGCAGGGCGAGAAAAGCCTTATGATGTATGCATCAGTGGAAATAAGCAGCAGCTGCCATTTCAGAAAACGAGAAATTCAAGTGCTGGAGCCTTTTTACACCTGCTGGATGCTGTTCATTGATTAGCCTTGGCCCGGCCTGTGTGCTAAGGTTAGCTCGATGGTCATTCCAAACTGCAAGGCTTCGGCTTAAATTGATTTCCTGTAACAAGACAGTTGAGTACAAAGCCATTCAGAGACCTGGGGATGGGGGTGGGAGTGGGAGTGAACTAGGGGCTGAACACCGAGTCACATGACACAGTCTTGTGAGGGAGACTCTTTAACCCTTTAAGACTTGAGCCTCAAAATGTCCACCTGGTCTTTTTTTCTTATTTTGATTACAAAAATGTAAGAAAATGTCCTGTGAGTGCTTTTGCCCTTTTTTTCGTTGCGATTACAGCCAATAAATATGGTGTCATTACGGTAATTTTACAGTAATTTCATCCAGCGGATTCCTAGGGGGGCACGAATGAAATTATGGTAATTTTACGGTTTCATTCGGGGCATGAATGAACGAATGAAATTACCGTAATGACACCATATTGGCTGTAAAGCACGACGTTGTTGCGCTTTACAGCCAATATAGTGTCATTACGGTAATTTTTTACGGTAATTTCATCCAGGAGATTCCTGGGGGGGCACGAATGAATTTACCGTAATGACACCATATTGGCTGTTAAGCGCAACGCCTCAGCTTTCAGAAACTGTTGATTTTTTTTCCCGATAGCACAAACAGTTACATATTTACGGTATTCCAAAGTGGGCTTGCCCAAACGTGTCGCCGATGACGCATTAGGACTTAAAGGGTTAAAAATCTAACTACAAGACATCTAGAAGCATGTAAATGTTTGGATCGCTGTATAAAGAAAGGTTTAATGTGAGTTTGAGGAGAGGATATTTGACGTAGCGAACTTGGGGCTGAACACCGAGTCATATGACACAGTCTTGTGAGGGAGACGCTTTAAAAACAGCGGGATGCAGTCGTTCGTGAAGAGCTGAAATCATACGAGAGCGTTTTATGACCCTGCTGTTTGAGGAAAAAGCCATTTGCCATCTTGTGCAAATCCCAAGCTTTTTGTGCTGCTTTGACACAAACACGTAGGATGTAGATGTAGTAAAAAAAACACTAAACTTCGAGCCGGAATGGAGGTAAGAAGACGTGGGGGTTGCAAGGACCGGATGACAGATTTTATAAGGCAAAATCCATTTGCTCGAGCAAAGGGCCAAGAGGCTGAAAAGAGCAGGCTGTTTAAGCACAAGATACAAAAGAACAGCTAACCTTCGCTGAAAAATGGAACACTGAGCAAACAGGAGAGCTTCAAATGGCTAAATTAACCCCTGGTGAGTTGCTGTGCAGACATTTCTTTTAACCGGGGACTGTTGCCGTGTTGACTGGGAGGTGCACGACTCACATAGGTGATATCAGATGAGCTGCACTGATTATTCCTGCAACTGGAGCAAACAAACAATCTGCTCATCTCTTGTCTCTGACCCATCTTTAAGGTGCTCGGGCCACAAACATCTTGATTTGGGTTACAGCAGACAACAAAACTCTAAAGTATGTGAGCGTCAGGGACAAATCGTAACCAGTGCTACTTGTTAGGCAACCCGTAACAACAACAGAGCAGAAGTATGGCATAGACAAAGTAAAGTAAAACTCATTAGGGGTGTAACGATTCACATATCTGTACTGAAAATCTTTGGTAGGGCCCTTTCGGTTCGGCATGCATGTGCACCGAATGAAACCAGCCACAGCACGTGCAAAACTTCTACTATAACGTCCACTATCATTTAAGTTTGCCGTTTGGGAACGCTATGGTTTCTCAATTAACCGCAACATTGGAAAAATCTAACTACAAAACATCTAGAAGCATGTTAATGTTTGGATCGCTGTATAAAGAAAGGTTTAATGTGAGTTTGAGGAGAGGTTATTTGTCAAGTTCGACGTAACTTGTTGTACGTCGAACTTGCACACTACTTTCAGACACTACAAATCTGAACATCAGTGGTGCATGAAAAAGCTCCATGTTGCATTTAAGCAGCCTCTTGCTAACATTTCAGACAGGTCAAAGAGTGTTAAAAACACATTGAGGCCTGTTATGAAGTTCCCTTTCTTCTGCAAGTCATAGCAACATTTTATAAACACAACATAACACTACTAGTGCAGCAGATAAGTGACACTATCTTTCAAAATGTGATACAAGCATCAGACTTCGGCACAGATATCCACTGTCATATCTAATAAAGGCATAAGAGGTCAAAAATAAATCTTTAAAAAAAAGAAGAAGAAAAAGATATTTGATGATCGATTTCCTTAATAACATACGCATGCACCGAAAAAATCTAATATGAGATGATTCAGGCATGAACTTTTTTTAAATTTGGTGAACTGAGGTGCTATGACCCATGTATTTTTTATTAGAGAGAAAAGTTGTGTTGCACAGTCCAAGCGTGAAGCTGAAAGCTGCTAATGTGAATACAAGTACAGTTTGAGCACAGCTCCTGTTCTAAATGCTGCACCTTTTTATTTGTTTTTTTATTTGAAAGAACATTTGTTTTGATTTATTTATTAAGCAAATCTGACATTTTATCAGGAGCCAGTTGCACCAATACTGACAGATGTTTTCTACAAGACACGCAGCCACAGTCTGTTCAGTGAACTAGTGCTTAATAATAAAAAAAGAGGCAGTTAATGTTACATATTTCCTGTTTTTGCTGTACTGAAAACGTACTGAACCATGACCTCAAAACCAAGGTACATACCGAGCTGTGATCCGTGTACCGTAACACCTCTAAAACTCGTGTAGTGTGCAGCAGACTTTACAGAAACATGTGTACATCACCAGAGACTGTTTATCTGACCCTGGCCTCCAGCGTTATGCCTCTAACATGGAGGTGACTTATGTAAAGTTAAGGAAAGTTCATCCTGCCTAACAGCTTCATGTCTGCCTGCTCTGGGGCGGACTGAGGCCACATGCTCCAGTATCAGGTTCTCACTAAACCACCACCCTGGGGCTTTTGTTGCCTCCCATGACTATGCCAGCCACGGAAGTGCTGCGCTATTGAGTGTATTATTCTCCTGAGTGGCTCTGGATGGAATGATTTGTTTTAGAGGGGCTTTGTGCCCAGCATACAAACTTCCTGGACAAATGAGGGGCTCCTGAACATCACAAAAGGTCCCTCACTGTATGAGAGACCGGATTCTCTGATAAGAAACTGTTTTATTTCCTTTGGGTGCTTTTAATCAATTATTGACGAGATCCAATAAAGACGGGGCTCTGAAAGTCAGGTCAATCTCCAATTTGTGAAGTATGTGGATTTGTTAGGTTGTGGGTCTGATGGATCTTTTTTCAGTTTCTATTAGTGAAGAATAGTGTCCAAACATCCAGGAAGCTATTTAGCTAAGAAGTTGTGCCATCATCAACATTCAGGATCCAAGTGAGAGTCAGTCATTCCAGTTTTATCCTTTGTGACGGACATCACGCCTTAAATATCAACTTATTTAGGACTTTTTTTTAAGAGTAAAGTTGGTTAAAGGTTACATGTAAACAGATTTGAGAGGATTTCACTTATCAAGGACAACTGTGAAGCATTTTTAAAGAAATTAGCAAAACGTAATGGCTGCAATTTAGGACATACGTTATGCAACATCCGGTGTAAGCGGTCACGTCAAGGGCTTCACAAATTCATGCCGTCATGCCTCCTGAAGTGCCGGTCACACTTGATGGTAATATCTCATGCAGTGATACTCCATCACATGTTTTAAACCTCTTACACATACCCCGTTTCCACCAAGAAGAACCAGGTGCTAGTTCGGTGCTCTGGTTCAAATCTCGTTCCTCCTAAGAACCTATTTGCTTTTCCATTGGCAAGGAGCCAAGTTGGAGCCACGCCATTGCATCACCATAAAACAACTACGCTTGCATCGTTTACATAGCAGTTAAACAAATAAGTTGATGATAATATCTATGTTTATCTTTATAGATGGTCTTAAGGCTGTTTGCGAGGCGGAGGTCGCCTGTTGCCTGGGCACATCCGTGATTGCGCTACTGGTGGGACACAAGTGTACTGGATTTCAGCTCAACAGTTTGTACAAAACTTCCGTGTGTCACGGGAGTCATTCCAATACATCTGATCGGACCAGGGACGTCCTGGAGAAAAAGGACACAAATTACTGCTTTTCGTGTCCCTTTCCACCGTTGATCGTTGGTCACGATAACCCGCTACATATCACTGCTGTCTAATGTCTTCACATCGCTTAAGCTAACTGCTAAATGCTAATGCTAACTGCTAATTCAACATGGCAGTGCTGGTTGAATTAGCGGTTGGCATTAGCAGTTAGCTAAATGGTAGCATCGGCACTGGTCACTACCTGGAGCATCTCCTAAACGGGCCTGGGTCAGTTGAACGTGGCAGTGCTGGTTGGATTGTGTAGGAGCAGTGTGAACTGGCACTAGGGGGGGCGACTCTGGGACGCCAGAGTTCACCTCCTAGCCTTCTGGAGGTGTCGTGGGACTAAGTAGGTGAAACACCGTTGAAGGAAGGTTTCCACCTGATGACCCCCAGAGACGTGTTAAGAATCACTGCTCACTGGTAGGTATAGAGACAGATTAGGGATCCTAGGTCCTTCATTGAGTATGAATCCTTTCTTTTTGAGCTCAAGTGTGTTTAAATTAACTAAGCATACTCACTAAAACACACTGATTTCTGTCTGACACATACATTTAAGTGTTTTCAAGCATTAAAACATGATTTAATTAACATTTAAGTTGCACACGCTGATAACACACAGCTGGTTCAGTGCAACTAAATCCATCCAGCGTGCTGAAGCATTGCTGATGGGCATGACTAACTCCTGGACTCAGTTTCCATTAGTCACACCTCACTATGACTGCATGATTGAACCTCCCCTCCTGCTCCTCTGTTAGCTGAATGCACTGTGATCCAAGCTCTTCACCGTGAGGACATGGTCAGCTGTCGGTGACAGTTGGGAGGAAAACCCCATATCCATCAGGCCAAGAAGCGGAGGAGGGGGTTACTGACACTAAGGCCTGGTACTGAGCGAGGGCTGTAATTACTGGAGAATTTTCCTCGGCCCTGCATCCAGCGCTGGGGACCCTGACATCACCGAAAAGCCTGGCTAACTAGGACAGTCACGGGCGGCCCACATGACAGCCTGAAAGAGGATCTCAGCAGCCTTTACGAAACGGATACCCGGCATGCCGTGTGATATAGGGAAGGAGAAAGACTTGGAGGAGTGTCTCAAAGCGGGAGGATTAGGAGGTTCGGTCGCGTGCAGAGAACAGAGACGATACGTTTATAGTCTCTGCTCAGGCGCAGATGTTCTTCCTCTGAAGCATGATGTCATCCGTGATAACAAACCGACCATCTTTATGTTCATCTCTCCCCGTCGATTTCACGCCGACTCTCCCTTCTCAACCCACAGCACTCTACTTAAGCTGGTGTGACGCCTTAGCTTGTTATAAAGCTACAAACAAGGAGCGTAGTGCGCCTCGAAGTGCTTCCTTCAGCTGTGGATCTACTTTTAAGAGGGGAGAATGCCATTTCTTCGGGAGAGCATTGCGAGCAGGCTGAGGTATTTCCTCCTTGAGGCCCCCATCCCCTAACATGAACCCACAACACTTCCCCTTAAAGTTTCCACAGTTGTAAAACTTCAAGATAAGGCCGACTACCTTAAAGCAACTTGTGGCTGCGCTGCAACACAGAAAGCGTGAAAGCTATTACGCCTGTGTTGCGGCTTTAACGGTGTTGTTTTCCTCTTATGCGAATGCTGAAACTGGAAGAGCTGAAATAATGGAGAAGAGGAATCAAGTGAAAAGCAGGAGTTGTGATCCTTTCACCTACAAATCTCCAATTGGCCTTCTTCCCTGACTTCCCCTCCAGTGTACTTTCATAAGAATTAAACTTGGAAAGAGATATGCTTTTGGATAAACTCTCAAAGGAACACAAACACCGGATAGCTATCCACTGAACTTACAGGAATACTACAAAATACTGAAGCAACACTGGCTCTTTAGAGGCTTCCCTGACAATGAGGAAGGCATATATTCAAGAACATTACAAATATTTAGGGTAAAAGCCGTGATCCAGTTTGATTACAGCTAATTAATGCAACAAGTGTAGAATTGTAGAAGCACTTTTCTGAACAAACTTGAACCTTTAAGACATTAATATTCTTCATTTGAAATCTAACATATTACAAGAAAGAAATTAAATAAACAACCGATAACCTTTGTCTGAAGTACAGTACTTACAAACACAATGATTCCCAGGTAATGGTTAAAAAAACAGTCACACAAAAGACACTAACTCCACGTTTTAACTAGGGATGGGACAAAATATCGATACAGCAATATATCGCCGTCCCTCCTCGTGCAATACGCTGGCGCCAAATAAGTATACTTTAATATAATAAGGCGCTCTAATAAGGCATGTCCTCGCCAATCCACTTGATTTTGTAATGTAACTTGACATCTATAAGTATAGGGCTGTAGCTCTAGCATGAACGACTTAAGGAAATAATGGCGGACTTCAAGGAAGCTCCGTAAATAAGTACTAAGTGGGGCAGTGAGGGGCAATGTTTTCTGTGTGAGAGAATAACTCATTTTGTTGTTGACTTTGGGCTTTTTCCAGTTTGCAGACCTTTAACATGCAGATAAACAACCCAAAAGGAAAGGAAAATCCCACAAAAAGCATAATAATGACTCTTTAATATGTTGGAAAACAGTCAAATTCAACAAAACCGAAGCTGAATCCAAAATGAATCTGAAATAAAAGCTTTCAGATGGTTTATTTTTGGCAAGTTTCAGCATAAATTTCTCCAATAAGCTGGCAGAGCCACATCTAGAGGTTAATAGTGGACAGCTACTGGTGTCACCACCACTAAATATCCTGCTATTGAAAGCAAACTGTGTCATAAGAAACACGTCCTTTAAAATAAAAGACTTTATACCACTACTTTTTTGGGTGGGACATGTTTCTGCGACCCTCTAAAAATGACTTTGCGACCCACTTTTGGGTCCCAACCCACCAGTTGAGAACCACTGTTCTAGAGTATGTTTACATGCTTTTTGGTTCAAAAACACAATATGTTTCTCACACTGTACACTGCTGCTCTTAAGGACCCCCTCCCAAAAAGCCCAGTCTGCTCTTATGGGGTCAGTTGGCCCAACGAAAGCAAGATAACAATGATTTTGTCCTGTAAACTCACATCTATGATGGAGGAAATAGTGGTGGACTGCAAGGAAGCTCCTCATCCTTTATTTAGGGGGCCAACTAGCTACTAGACAGGTATTTTCCCCTTTTAGGAAAAGCGTAGATAAGTGGGGCAGTAAGGGGCTAAGTGTTTTCTGTGGTCGACTTTGGGCTTTTTCGGTTTGCATAACTTTTACAAGCACAAAAAAGCAGTTAAATAACAGACAAAAGGAACGGGAAACCCTCCAAAAGCATAATATAGACTCCAACATATGTTGAAAAACTGTTTCATTCAACAAAACAAAAGGATGAATCCAAACGTAATCTGAAATAAAAGCTTTCAGATGGAGGTACAAGTTAAAGGAAGATGTTTGTTCGAGGAAATAGCCCTGAAACATTCAAAAAACTGTTGTCTGCCAAAGTTTATAACAACCCCAGCTTTGATCAGCTCAAACAAAAGCAAGTTACTGTATTTTTGAATGATGAGTCCAAACAAAACCGCTGAAATCTTCATGTACAGAACAACAGGTGCTATTTTTCAACAGTAAATGTGGGAAATGGGTTTCCATTAGCAGACTTCAAGGTCTTTGTCAGCTTTCCATGCGTGCCAGCTGCTTCTGTTAATTACCAATAATGACTTTTTGATCCCCGGCGCTTTAGCAAAGTCCTGGGAGATTTGGTATTATACGGACTAATGTGGGGAAACACTTTTGTTCTTCGGCTTGTTAATGTAGTGGCCAGCAAGCCTTTTGGTAACGGTGAAACCTGCCAGAAACATGCGTTTGAAGAAAGCAAAAATACGTCCGTCATAGATGCCATATTTTAATCTGAAGCCCAAACAAGAGACCGTCCGGGTTCTTTAGGCGCCGACATCCAGCCCCCTTGTAACCCACTTCATACTACTGACGCAGCTCAATCGGTTTCTCTTAAGTCTGCAAAAGTTACGCTAATGCAACGCCTAAAAATAGCCGTGCACTTGCTTTTAGCGAGCGGTCGAGAGATTCTGCACTCTGGGCTTTTTCCTCAAAGAACACCACACCACCTTGTCATATTTTCAATGCAGAAAACCAGACTTGTCTTGCTAACAAATAGCAAAAATCCAATTATAAACAATAATATTGTTAATATATTGTCTAATAATTCTTAGCAAGTTAATTTTAAAAACATAACACTGCACTATAAATTAACACCTCTCCTGACTGTCGCTCAGGTTTCCTCGTCCAGCCAAGCCAGGTATGTGACGCCATAGCAAGGAGCTAACCAAGGTCGCTGCAGGTCATTTATTTTTAAACTTGGAGAGGTGATGGTGGCACTCGGCCAAGGCACAGAGGTGATGGTGGGATGCTGCAAGCAGACTGGACTGGAATGAATGAAAGGTGTATTTAGAAGGGGGGGGGAGC
>OMNN01102768.1:2703-25521 GCA_900302755.1 Chromis chromis
TCATATCATATTGGGGGCATGAGATCCTTCTTGAATCATCAAGCTGAAGTGGTGAGTACAAGATGCACAAGTACAGCCTTAATATGAAATGCATCAACATGTATTATCTGACTCTGTAAAGCATGAGGAGAATCTACAAAGAAAGCAATCTAGTGACATAATGTTATCTTGCAGCAGCTGGAGCAGGAAGACTGTGGGTGTGGTGAATGAGCTACTGAAAAACACTTTAGGAGTTCGCTGCCATCTCCCAGGTGTAAATGTGCGTAACTGTGAGGAGGGCTGCAGCTGTAGATGGGAAAAGTTTGCATAAGAAGTCAGCTTGACAGTATAATAAAAACAACTGCAGACAGCAGACTCTTTGCTTATCGGATCTGACAATCCACATACAGAACCATCCACACAGAATCTCAAAGTAGATTTTAATGGACTGGAGTAACTTGGATTCTTTTAGGAATTTACCAGAGAAAGAGAGAGAGAGAGAGAGAGAGGGAGAGGAAGAGAAAGAAAAACACTGGGCTCAATAAATATTGTTCCAGGAGTGAAGTCATCTGACATTTAAGAATCAGCCAGCCATGGCCAGCCAGAACAGTGTGAGAGAGTGTGTGTGTGTGTTTGTGGGCAGACAGGAGGCCCAGAGGGCAGCAGCTCAGACAGAGTCATTATTTAGTGACACACAGACGACGGCGTGGCCTTAACAGGGACACACACACACACACACACACACGCTCCTATACAAACATTACATCTATAAGGCCCGAGGTGTCAGGATTTTAACGAGAAACATCAGTAACCTTACCTGTTGCCGCTCTCCCTCTTCCTGCTTCATGAAAGGGCACATGCTATCATTTTAAGCAAATCATTAAAGTCAGAAGGTTTCTTAAACTCAGTATTTAGACAGAAAGCTGAATTACCACCTCCGCACTGTCCATTTATACCTTAACCATAATCCCAAAATGCAGTAATAGGTCAAAAGGAATAAACATTAGTCATATTTTATATTTGCTACAGCGAACTGACCTTGGACTAAAATATCACGGCGCTACCGCAATCCCAAGGTTGCATATAATAGTAGTAAACACAGTCATACAATCATGTGTCCTCACAGCTCAAAGATGCAAAATACATTAGTAAAGAGAAAAACAATAGCATCACAATCCTCCATTCGGAAACAAAGCAAAGCAAAATAAACACAAAAAACAAGATCCTTATATTGAAGAACTTTATACTTTTGCACAAAATCAAATTGCAAACGTCCCCAATGTCATTATCGTACATTTTTATGAACTAATGTAAAAGCTTTTTAGAGGTCCTGTGCTGATAATAAACACTGTGGCAAACTTATGTTGCTTGTATGCTGTTGGAATGAGAATTACATTCCTACTGTGACATATTGGTCTTAGTAATTTGTATCTATGAGAAGTAATGTGGTATTCAGGACTCTACACCCACCTTTAATCAGAATAAATGCTTCTGGCTTGTTCATATGTCTGTAATATTATTATTATTATCAATGTTATTATTCATGAGTGGCCCTTCCTGGTGGCTGGCTGTGCTGCTTTCCTCATGTGCTTCATGAAACTGCCATTAATAATAACTAGCTGTATGCAGTAGGATTTAAACTTGACTGATTCCTGAATAGAAGGAATCCAGAATGGCTTGTCTGGTGTACAATGATGGGACACTCCTAATAATCAACTGACAAGCTGGTGAAATGGACGTTTAAGCTGTAAGACAGAAATATTGCTGGTAATTTAAGCTTTTGATGTTGTCATTCGGACTATTTTACCCACATAAATAATGAACATAACAGTTTATGTAAGCATTGCACAACTGTTCCTTGAGGCTGCAAATATTGAGATGAATGAAAGGCTGCAGAGATGCTTATCATTTTTACTAAAGAGGAATGAAAGAGTAAAGAAGTTAACATCCATTTTTCAACAGTGTTATGACAGCAGCATAGTGTTACTGATGTCAAAAGGTCATTTCTGTCAATTAAAAAAAAGAAAAAACCTTGACAGTGTGTACTAGAGTAATATAGTGAATTAAAAGAGCCTGAGTGAGTTAAGGTGCACATTGGTTACAAAACACAGGTAGTGCATACTGATATGAAAAACTACAATAATCAATTATACAGAAAAGTTTGCATTCTGAGGTGTATTGTTCATTTCTGCCATATGACTCAAAGTTGCTCAAAAACATCATTTTCTTTTAAAAAGTGCAGCAGGGAACACATCCAGCGAGTCCAGCCGTATAAAGAAGGATTTGGATGGGTTGTAGGCAGAGCACACTGGTGCAGGGTTCGGGTCTGTGTGTGTTCTGAAGAGATTTTGGGAATGTATTAGTGAAGGAGTCTTATCCTTAGTATGACTCCATGACCTAACCCCAGGAAAAAAAAAAGAAAAAACTGCACGGTAAAATGGCAAACACACTCTCGCACACATACAAACAAACAGACACTGCTGGGGGCGGCGGCTGATGTACACCACTCTGTGATCGTAAGCCAACGGGGTAGGAGGGAGGAAAAAGGGGAGAGAGAGAAAAGCCCAGAGAGTCAGCAGAGCTAAAATTACAGTCCTGTCACAGCACATCAGCGCCAATGACCGTGTGTGTCCATGCGCTTGTATGCAAGTAAGACAGAAAGTGTTATGTTTGGCTCTGCCTTAAGACACTGGGGCAAAGTAAACAAAACAAATATGCATATATACACTCACATTAATACAGTACACAAACTTTTAAACACAAATGAACATGATGGTGAGTCTGTCTGGACCTCCATTGTCTACTAAACATGCACACTGTATTTGAGTCACTTAGAATCCAATCAGGTTCAAAAGTAAGTTGTGAAATAGTTATTCATTAAAGTATGAGGATCCACTCTCAAAACCTTATTTCATAATACGATTGAAATTATATTTCCTGATCTGCTGGGGTTTAATGCACGAGGAAGCTAAATTGCCATCATTGTCTCTGTGATGAGCATGGCTGCACATCACAAACAGGAATGTATGTGCGCACACACACAGACACACACACACACACACATTGTGAGCTAGTATGTCTACGGTTCCACCATATGTTGGAACAGGTGGTTGCTCTCACGGAACTGTATTCCCTAGTTAGCATTCGAAGAATGGCTCTCCCCTAACGGTTCAAAGTCACGCTAACTGGAAACCATTAGTCTGGTTTCTATTGGTGTCATCCCACCGCACCCATTCATTTTCAAACTAAATGCTATTTCTAAATGAAAATAAAGTCATACAGCGCTGTGAGACTAAAGCAGTTGTTCCTCAAATTTGAAATACCAAACAAAACATAATAAAAAGCTAATATTCCTGAACACATTTCTTGTGTGGATCATAAACAAATTCAGCTACTGCGACTTTAGCTGCAATTCCATTAGAGTGCAATATACCTTTAAAAAAAAACCTAATTGGAAATCAATTGTAGAAGATGCAGTGAATCGTTTCTCAATGAGCTGCTGTGTTGTTGAACCACAATGCAATAGGTTCATGAAAGATGTTAAGCTGTGAGTAAGAGCTGTATCTCTTTTCCCATTTCCTTCCCTTGCTCATCATTCACAACCTCTCGCCTTACTCCAGCAGAGAGTGGGTGAGTCATAAAAAAGTGTTCATATCAGCCTCCTAGTTGTGCTGTAATTCTAAGTTTGATATATCAGGAATTTATGGCAGCTACGGTCGCTTCCACTTGGTGAAAAGTACTAAAGGAAGTGTTGACAATGACTGAACACTGACTAAAATGCTATAATTCAATTTGACTTTGTTCAGATTGAAATTTTCAGGGGTTGTTAATGCCTGCATATTGTGGTTCGACTGAAAGGATTAAAATGCAAACGCAATATCTCTCTAAAAATAAAATCACACTTAGATAATTTTCCCAAATCATTTAGCCCTAGCATTGCTCTACTGAATGTTATAGATATTTTTTTCTCGCTTGGTCTGAACAGCTGACGAGATATCTCTTCACAATTAGCTCCAGCTATCAGTTAGCAACCATTTCCTGGATCTGTAGAACACACAGCCATGAGAGGTGATCCAGACAGCTGAACACAGAAAATCATAGCAGCCTGCATCCACAATTTGGTATCAGATCTCTTCAGCAACTTCAATGTCTCCTACACAAGTCAGACAACGACATGTGGTTGGAACCAGGTCAAGAAAGGCCTTCAAGGTCATTCCAACTAATGACAGTCAGCACTGCAAAGCTACATGGATGATATCGACCCCCCTCCTCCAGACTGTGGCTTGTGAGGCCAGATTCCATCAAAGTTCGACTTCAGTGCCATAAACTGCAACCTTAGGTAGTTGAGTCTTTCCCAGGTTCTCACCAATGCAGCCCTTCTTGAAAGAAATATTCTCCAGTTCTCATTGAAATCCATAGGCTTGGGCTACATATACCGTGTTTCCACCAACGTGGTTCTAGTTCTAGTTCGGAGCTAGTTCCTGACTAAGAACCGGTTCTTTGTGTTTCCACCGCCGAAGAACCGGCTCCAGGTGCTAAAAACTGGTTCTAAGAAAGAACCAACTCTTTGCTGGGCCAGAGCTAAGAACCGAGTTCTTCGGCAGCTGGAGGCGGGGCTATTGTGTGCGGCGATCAGCTGTGCAGAGGGACACAGAAGCACTGCTGACCAGCAATCAGCGGTGGAAAAGGACACAAAAGTGATAATATGTGTCTTTTTTCTCCAGGACGTCTCTGGTCTGATCAGATGTATTTGAATGAATCCCGGGACACATGGAAGTTTTGCGCACACAAACTGTTGCACTGAAATCCAGTACAATTGTGTCGCGGATATGCGGAATTGCCAGCGGTGGGCAACACAGACCTCCGCGGACCTTATAAACATCTTTATAAAGAATAGAAGGAATCCAGACATTATGGATTGACATTATGGATTATGGATCTTTATAAAGATGATAAACATCTTTATAAAGATGTTTATCATCAACTTATTGCGTTTGTTTAACCGCTATGTAATGGATACAAGCTTAGATGGCTTCTGGTGACGTAATAGCGTGGCTCCAACTTGGCTCCTGGCCAGTGGAAACGCAAACCGGTTCTTAGGAGGAACGGAGTCTGAACCAACAAAGCTCCGAACTAGAACTAGCTCCGAACGAGAACTAGAACCAGGGCGGTGGAAACACGGTATCAGAGGAACTGCTAAGCAATTCTTGCCCAATGACCTAAGCAAGCAACATGGGACGTAAGGGTGCAACAGGTCTAAAAGATAAGCTGGATCTAGTCCATTCAAGCACTTAGAAGTACAAGTTAATGCTATTCAATGTTTAATCTAATTGAATCCTTTTTGCACTATGTTGTACTGATGAATATTTAATTTACATGTCCTTAATTTTAGTAGGTTAACTTAAAAAAAGTCACCCAGTAGCAAGGTCGACTCCACCTTAGCTGTTTAGTTTTTCTCAGTTTCTCAGTAAAAGAATTCTTATCACCATTTAGGAGGAATCTTTCCCGTAAGTAAATAAAATTGCTCCTGATGTCCCCCCCCCAAAAAAACACTGCAGTTGTTAAAATGCCAGTCACAAGCCCAAGTTTACTGACATAGCACATTTGAATTCATTAATCGTAAGGTAAATTTACCACCAGCTTTCTGTCTCCTAATGAAATGAAACAGGGATCTGCTCCACGTAAACAGGAAACTCATCCTACACCATCTATTATGCAACAAAGTTATTCTCTTGGTACCAAACCAACACAGCGGAATTTGCTCCAGGTGAGGGGTGGTGTGTGTGTGTGTGTGTGTGTGTGTGAAAGTGCTTGTGTAACTATTTGAGAATATTATTATTCACAACACCTTCTCCGGCATGCAGCTATGCAGCACTAAAACCGTCATCTTCATTTACACTGCTGTAATAACGTCAAACATACTGCAACATGTTTTCCTATTTTAGGGGAAAATTAAATTAGTGCTTCACCAAAATGATCAATACATAAATAATCAAAACAAGCCTGTGTTAGATCATTCAACTGAGAATGCAATTGCAAACATGCATAAACAATGCATTCAGTACAAATGTAGACTCACATGAGCAGTTGGCAGATTTTCACCTCAAAGGAACAAACTTAGAGACAATGAAAAGTTCTTCTGGGAAACTTGCTGACTTGTTCTTATTCAGCAGCTGCAACCATGTACCTTGTCAAACAGTAACCGCAATATATACAGTATGTCATGGATGAGATTATGTTTCTATATTCTTTTGAAGATGATGTGCGTAACAGTTCTTACAAGTAGTGTTCCAGATAATAATATAAGTCTGTAAACCTACAGGCGGTGCTCACAGATATTCACTGTATCTGTTGTCTGGAGAGAAAAAAGATGCTCTGCCGGTCCTTGTCCAAACAGACTATTTTCAGATTTCAGACACATCAGTGTTTCAGCAGTTGCAGTAATGGCTGTTTTTACAGTAGGTCATGGATGAACCAGATTGGACAGACAGGGTGAGATCTCACTGTATGTGTGAAATGAAATGGAGGTGGATTATAGAAAGTGGAGGTAGACGCCGACACTTGTGTCTGGGACAGTCAGGTGTGAAATTAAACAGGAAACAGACATGGCCAAGGACTGTGCGATTCAAATATGGATCAGCTCTACTGCATGTATAATTGATGAAAACATTGCGACAGAGTAAATTCAAAAAGGGGCAATTTTGTGGGTGATAAGTGTGGACGTCACAAGCTCCAGCTTTAACCTACACGTTTTGGTCAACACTATAATCCACATGTATTTTGTGGAATATTATTTTACACTGATTTGCCATTTTGAAGCTGTTTAAGCAAAATTATGTGTATATGTAAGTGAATGTTTATATAAACTGTGCACGTATGTATATATTTATGGTGTTGATAACAAATTTTTTCCGTTCTGTCATTATTTTTTGGTCTTGTCTTTAAAACAAAGACTAAAACCAATTAATGATTCAAAGTGCGTGGTGCATCAAATTCAAGGGAATATGATGAATCTGCAAATAATGGTGATGTATGCAGTCCAGTGGTTAGGGTCTATAATGGAGAAAAATATATTTTTTGCCTGATGTTCTTATGAAGACAAAACATAAATGGAAAACATGTCTCCATATTCAAGTCAATTAGATCAACTCCCTCATCCCTGCCCTGGGAAATGAGAGAAATGGGAAAATGGGATTTATGTACTTATAGCCGCTGGTAGCTCACACAACAGATGAGGGAGATAAAGAGGAAAAAAATAAATGAAATCCAAAACAAAATGTAGGCGAAGATACAAGTCAGCTGTCAGTTGGAAAACATATTCCCCATGAGCAACAATCACAATCCATATATCATAGAACCATGAACCCACCAGTGTGTGTGTGTGTGTGTGTGTGTGTGTGTGTGTGTGTGCGTGTGTGTGCATGTCTGCCCATATGTGTGTGTAAGGGGAGGAAATGCAGAGCATACTGAATTATTGAGTTGAATTTTCACGGGCTGAAGGTCAGTGAGCGAGGGGAGAAAAAACATGCCTGATGAAAAATAGATGTTTTCTTATTGTCTGCCTTGCCAAGTGCTGAAATATCAAAAATCGCAGAGATGATTATTCCCAGAGTCAACACTATCAAAATCACCTCCCATGAAAGAATAAACACTGGCAAAGATGAGCAACAGGATTGTAACAAGAAGCTGGAGCTTCCAACAAAATGGCAGTCCATCACAATAACACACACAGCAGGACCGGCTGATATTACTCACTAAAAATCTATGATTATTAAGTAATAATTAGGATTACAGTCCCCATTAGCTCATGATAATTGATCTTTAAGGAGCTTCTGAGATTTATACGTCCCCTGTGCAGTGAAACTTTACTCCAATAACAAAGATTTCTCAACCAGGAGAAATCCATCGCGGACTAATTGGATTATCAGTAGAGAATTACAAAATGATCTCACAGCTTTGCCGGTAGTCCTCTTAATGAGCTCTGTCCTCATAAACGTAGCGGCGGCCTTCTCTTATGGCCTAATTGATATTTCATTAGAACCTTTTCTATCTATGATTTTAATGGCTTGTCCTCTCACAGTACAAGGCAGGGACGTTAGCAGGACTAGCTGGAGGTTCCTGTTGGATATATTGTCAGTTTCAATGTGGTTAGGATGGGATCTCATAAAAAAAGCAGGATTTATGCTTTTACCCTTTGGATACTGGTTTACAAGAGCATGGAGTCATTAAACACATCCTAGGATGTCCATGTACTTTAAGCACACACAGACGCCCATGTACAGTGCATGTATGCAATGTGTTAATGTTCCAAATTTATGCCAGTTCACAACCAGGAAACAGAATTTGTCATTTACAAGACTTTTAATCTGCTTCTATGGACTAATTCTGTACTTGCAACTTTCTTACTTTATCTCAAGTAGGGATGTCACTGCATTAAACTGTCATACTCTGCTTACAGTGGCCAAAAATATCCCATTAAATTAAAGATATATTATACATAGGCAAATAAAGACAAAGGTGCTGTGCTGGCGGTTCCTAAAACCAACAATAATCACACTATTGATGGTACTAGAAAGTGTTGGATGACCTATTTCACCATTATAATATAACATAGTAAAACCAATGAACTGGCACAGATTTGAAGTGGTTCATACTCTTAGACTTGATTCATCAGTGCTTAATTTGATGAAATGCATCTCCACCCTCATTAGGAGGTTCTTGTGGACAAGTGATGACTCTCGCTGCCAGACATGACACCAACTCCAGCTGCAGACCCCCGTCACTTCCTCTTTTAAGGCTTGATGAATGCTAATGGAGAACACACAGCTCAGATATGGTCGTGGTGGTGCTGGGTTAGTGTGCCATGAAGGGTAACTGTTAAAGTAGTTAATAGATTTATCCTGCCAAAAGGAATCTCCTCTCTCTCTGCCTTTTGCACCTGTCCTGAGCCCCTTGGATAACTTGACAATTTGTCAGACTCCTATTTCCATTCTCATTATGGTTTCATTTGCTCAGTGGACAACAAGATTGAGTACAACGGCTCCACAGCAGTTTGGAGTGGATCTTTGATGCTGCAGGCCTCATTAGGTGTCCATCCATGGCAAAAAAAAAACGACACTACAGTGAGCTCAGATATGTGTAAGTCGCTCTGGACTCCTCTGCAGATTTGTTTTAAGACCCTGACGCATGCTGCCTCACCTCTGACACAGCCAGCGATATGAGGATGCAGTCCATCATGCAGTAACAAGCTCTGTGCTACAGAAGCATCATTACAAGTGGAGGCCAGTCGTCTAATGACTTGCGTATAGGCGAGCCCTGTTTTGTTTGAACACAGAAGACTTATGAGTGCGGTTGCTTACAGGGAGTGTCCACAGTTGCATTACAGTAGGGAGTAGAGAGCAAAGCACGGCACAGTGGATTTGCTCTGATCAAAGGGAAGGGACTTTGATGAATGCTGTTCATTAGGCACACCCGAGTGGGTTTAAGGGAGAGGACTTGGGGACATCAAGGGAGGCGAATAGGGAAAGAAAAGGAGAAAGAAAAGAAAGGAAGGAGAGAAAATAAGAGGTGATATTGAAGGATAAGATGAGTAATATTATGCAATCATACGGAAACACATCAGCTTTACCGTCAAACCCATTTCTAGTGCATCTTTGCATTGAGTTTCCTGTCAGTTTCCTCAGTGGCCACTGGGTGGAGACAGTCATCTAATGAGGAACACCTCCCCCTGCTCAGTGCTTCATTCACAGTCCACACATTACTCTGACCTGTAGCATTTTCAAGTATTAAGCTAAATAAATGGGGTAGTGTGTCAGCGCAAGGAATTATGTGTTAATCTGAGGGAATGAATAATGAGCAGCCATTAAAGAACACAGCCACTCTGTGGGCAAAACCAACTGCCCTACAAGTCCACCTGACTGATTGTTTTATGGATGGAGGCTGACACGCACAAAATGGGGAATGACAGATGAAGTCATCCGCCATTCATTAGTATCTACAACTGGATGATGAGGTCAAACTCGTCCTCCTCCGTCTGTGCCGAAGTTGGGCTCTGCCACCAATGCTTACATACAGCATGCATATGTCATTATTGTATAGGGGACCTAAGTTGTAACGGCTTAATGGGTTTCAGAGGCAGATCTTCCACGACTGCCAGAAGGAAGAAATGCCAAACAACAATCTGTCTCTTGTGCTTGCAGCAGTGGTGTACAAATTGATTTGGTATGCTGTCCGCCTACATCTTTGCTGAGAAATATGGCGAGAGAGAACCAGATGTCACAAGAAGTTTTCTGAGACACCTGAGATTCAATTCTGGAGATATGAATGCTATTTTCGAAATCCTGTGCTCAGAAATTAAATGGACAGACAGCAAATGGGGGAATCTGAGGTTTAGGCTGTTATTTTAAAATACTACTCTCACAGAGGCTTCTCCCATATATTCAATTCAGTTCCAAAGCAATTCAATTTCACATTATTTCGCCAGGATAATCCACTCAGCATTTATAGTGCATTCTAGGGAGGCCTAGGGCGACGCATATATATATCTATATATGAAAAACAACATGAGACACAAGAGGATCGAGAACAATTAAAAATATATCAATAGCAATAACAGTGTGTGTAATATAAAGAGACACATGTAATAATGAACAGATTTGAGTGTGCATGTGTGCAGATGAATCTCTGTCTCTGTAGATTTGTCTGGTCGATTTTATATATCAGCATCATAATAGTTGAAGTTGCTCTTTAATAAAATGTTTTTGTCTTCATGTTGTTAGGAGGATCTAATTCCACACATGAAGATTTGTCTGTTGGTGCTTTAGGGTAGGTTTGATTGATCTGCAACAAGACTTCCAAAGAAGGTGGGAAATGTTTGATATCACACTCCTATGATGTGCACTGGCCAGGTGATGTTTTACCCCATTGTGTGACATTTTCATTAGCAGCCTCCGTTGATTCAAAACGGGGGGAGTGTTAAGCAAACAGAATGACAGGCAATTAGCTTCCCATGATTTGAGCTAAACTACGTATCAATTATGTGATAATGAGGAATTAGACGCATTCACATGTGATGATGCAAGAGAAAAAAAGAGGAGGCGGCAACAAAGGTGGCAAAGGATTATGGCTCAAAACCAACACAGAGGCTGAAAATTTGTATTGTTTTAAAAGGCAGGTTTAGTGACAGGCTTTGTGCTGTGTGACTGTTCCTGGCCCACACAAAAAAAAACTGTGTTACAGTGTCCTTTTTGTGAAAACAGTGCCTACCAATCAAATTTCATGGTATGGGATCTTTGGGTATTTGGTGTACAGGACTAAGGCGTACATTAAAAGTCAAAAGAAGCCAACTAGTTTTCTTAGATGCTGTATAATTTGCACCACAAAGACCCTCTGCTTTCATTTTTGAGATGGATCCTTTTATATGACAAAAAGGGAGGACCTGAGCCGCCTTCGCTGGATAACTCTGCACCTCTTCATTATTCTTTATACGCTCAATTAATGGAGGGTCTTTTTTTTCTCCCTTATTCTTAAAGGGCATCTCACGAGTGATAAACTCCAGATGCAAAATGGTTTTGAAATCTGCTGAAGTGGTTTGAGGGATGAGAGAGCATGGGGAGGGTGGCTCATAAACTGTAGAGGGCTAAATTTGGATGTGAGATGAAGACAGAGAGTGTGAGCGAGGAAATAGAGGCATCAAAGGAGGGAGAGAGGAGAGAGAAAAGTACTGTATGTGATGTCCGATTGTGGACATGCATTCAAACTGTCTTTGATGCATTAATATCTGATTGTCTCAGGTTAAATCCTGGTCAGCACCACTTACACCAGACCTGTTTGCAACTGTAGGTCCACAGACACCACCGCTAAACCTTGTATGAATGTATTTGTTAAAAAGCTATTGGTGCATGCAGCTCATTAATACAATTTTTACAAATAATATTCAACATACCAAACAGTGCTAACAGGTGGTGTCATTTTACAGGTAACCTTTGCTTATTGTATCAATGTAACCTTAAAAACTGGATTCAGGCAGCCACATCAGATGATCTACACCAACCTGCTCTGACAGCAAATTCTGTCATTGCATCAGTCTGAAATGGGAATAACAGTCAGCATTTCACTTAAAAGCAGCACTCTGACATTTCGTGAAGTACACCAGTTTGCAGTATTACCCAGAGTTAGACGGGAGGATCAATATCCATTTCATCTCAGTCAGTGCAAAGAAAGCTCTGGGACGTGTTTAGCCTAGATTAGCACAAGGACTGGATGGTGGGAAACCAGGAGTCTTACAGGAACTTCGAAGCGGTCATATTTGCATCTACAACGTCTTGCATAACATGCAGTGGAAAAGAAAATAATACTAATATGATTAATGGAGTTTATGTAGCACTGTTGTAGTGAAGTTAAGAGAACTTGGGAGTTGTTTAAAGGAGCTTCATTGTAACTGTACTTAATTAAAAATTGAAAGTATGCAAATGTCATATTTTTGTATTAGGAAAAGCTTATAAAGTTTTTTAAAGTATATAAACCACCAAGCATAGAATACTATATAAGTTGTCGAGTAATATTCAAAATAAATCAGTTAACTGTTTGTGATGATACTGATGTTAAAGAGATTTTAATGTCTCGGTCCTTCCAGAAATTCAAATCAAATGTCAGAGTGTGCACCACAAGTCAATTTTACATAGCTAAGCTCAATCTCTTGAACCTATTAATAATAAATAGCAACAACAAGGTCCATCTTGTAAAAGAGAATTATTAACATGTAGACTTCATACATTTATTCCTTGAAAAGAAAAATATATGCATGGTTGTTAGACACCGATCTCAAAATTCCAAAAATGTCATGGCTCGCCACTTCATCATGATGGCTTCTGAGGCAGACATCTTTATGTGGAAAATAAATTTGTCTCTGTATGACTTCGGCAGTGCACACAAGAGCACTGGGTGTTGACTGCCATAGCAGCCAAACAGAGTCTTTGTTTCATCCTAACACTGTATGTTGACACTAAGCCCGCTAATTCGATCAAAACATACAGCCAAGACTCGACTACAGAGGCCCCACACAGGACAGATGATGAGACAAACTAAACATTAAGATTAAAAGATCACAATATAGTTAGTAATAGACTACATCTATGTTTACATGTATGTCTGTAATGTCAAACATGTTACTTCTTTAAATTCATACAGGTTTATTTTTATTGAAATAAAACCAATTATTACCACTCAGCCCTAAATTCTTTGTCCTGCATTAGAAGTAGTGTACAACCAAAGAGAGAAGTAGCAGCTGGCAGCTTCACCTGTTCTGGTGTTTTTGACTTGTTTACCAATTTACTTAACACTTTGCAAGTTCTAACCTTTTCTGCCACTATGTTTCTTCTTGTATCCATTTATACGACAGGGTCAATACTCATTGATCAACAGAAGAATGAGAAATGTGTTGACGCTGATGCAAACCACAAAAAAAGCCGCCACTACCCGCCTTAATATATCCACCTGGGTTATACTAATAAAGGGCAAACTCGCACACTTTAAACTTAGAAGAGAGCACTGCTAATAGCTCACCTAACCTCCACCAGCAAAAATGTTGATGGTTTATTGATTGCTTCAGTGAACTTAGATTCTCAGTTTCTTCTCTCTCTAAGGCAATCAGAGTGTCAACTGGGTCAGACACAGAACTGCAGAGACACCAGAAAGAGTAATAGATTCACTATTGTGGTCAAAAACGATTCAGGAGGGCAGGTACAGAGGATCTTAAAAGCAGAGCCTCACTATTAAGGTCAATATTCCTATTCACTGTGATGGTGACTGATATTTCAAGCACCCTCAGACAATTTAACGAGGGAGTGAGACTATGAAAAAACCTGTCAGTCAGGATTATAAATCTTGGAGACATCGCATCTCATTAAGTGTGTATCTTGAGAGACCACGATTAAGGCGACAGAAGCGAGTGTGAATGACAGTGAGCGGTGCTGGTCTACACCGACTGATACTAGATCAGCAGATATTCCATTGCAGCTCGATAGCTAAATCTCTGTTGTATATTTCAGAGCTGAGCTGCCGCTATTGTGTCTGCACTCATTCATTGGAGCGTAATCCCATATTGAGGAGTAATCCACAGGCTGAGCAGTCAAAGAGAGCTCTCCTTCTTTACTCAGCCAAGCCTAACTGAGGTGGCTGAGGGGATTTTACAGCACTCCCTGCTCCGTCTGCAGGGTCAATGAGAGGTGAAAGCAGACTGGAGTGTTCATGAGGCCCATAACGTGGTTAAAATTCACACACATGTAAAGCACAATGTCAAATTTCAGGGACGGGCATGGAGAAAGGTTGCAGCAGGACGTTGCTGGAATTTTGATTGCTTGGCATTTGTTGTGTGCTCAGCAGAAAACACTAGGGGCCACACTGGGTGCATGTTCGTGTGATGCATGCAAACACACAGACACTTATTTCAAGGCAGACTGATTGACTTGTTCTGCATGCATCATTCATAATTCTGACTGTCTGCAGAAGATATATTCTTTGGGGGGGAAATTCCCCACATCAGCACTCTGTGGTAATTTCCTGCAACGCTTGGGACATGCCACAGTTGAATGGCAAGCTAAATTGCAGCAGGAAGCATTACCTTGGAAAGGTGCCTTGCTAGCTCTCAGACAGGGCTATTAGTGCTGGAGTGAGCCCAATGATACGACGTCCCCCTGGGAGCAGGTGAAAAGAGAGGCTGTAATGATGACAGTCACCACCACTCTCCATCTATCGGTGCTTCTGCTCAACTGAGCTGCTAAATGTACGACACTAATCAAACATAATTTGCATGTCCCGACTTCGTTTCAAATGTCCTAATTTAAAATATCTGGTGAGCCTCATAGCAAAGCAGAGATATGAACCAATAACATATGGTGTTATTATCCGCAACAGGTACCATCGTTTCTATAATAGTCCATATGGTATATAGACAGCTTAAATATGTGAAATGACAGGTAGAGAATGGCACCTGGAAGCCGCAATTTACAATGAACCTAATACCTATGTGAGATGCAAAAGGGAAAAAAGAGCCTATCTTCACTGGCTGTTTTAGTGTCTTTCTGCTCATTGTTTTTTACCTGCAACTTTACTATTTTTAGATCCAAACGCAGCAGGTAATTTTCAACGAAGGTAAAACAAACTAAAAAAAAAACCTCAATGTACCTGCACAGCAACAAATAGCACACAAATTTGGAGACAAGCCACCACCTAGGGGGTTTTTTGGTTCCTTGCCACCGTCGCGGACTGCTTGCTTATAGGGAATCCAAAAGCGTTGGATTGTTGGGTTTTCTGTTTCCTGTAATTTTCTTCCTTATGATGATAAGCGCTATGTGATGACATGTGTTGTAAATATGCGCTATATAAATAAAATTGAATTGAAACTGAATTGAACATAGTGGACCTGCTAATGTGCCAAACAATTCCCTCAGGAGTCAGCAGAGAACCAAAACAAAGCAATGGAATTATTGGACTTTCATCACGGACAGAAACTCTAAATGAATGCTAATGTTGCTCTGTATCTGTTGGATGTGAAAATTAGCAATGGTTTGCTAACATGTTGAAGCTAATAGAGCATTTTTACAGCAGACCTGTGGCTTGTCATAGCAGGACAAATCACAGGTGTAAGTGATAACATTTAAAACACCTGCATTCCATTTCTATTTCATAGCTTGCTGGAGCACTTGGAGCTGAGCCACTGTTGCTGACACAGTCTGTTCTTTTCCTGCCATGACAAGTCAAAATGTCTGCTGTGAAAAAGGTCTATATGTCATTGGGTACTTGTTATTTCTGGTGGCCTCAGGTGGACAAAAAATTTCATCATCCAGTTTTTTCAGATTTTCTTTTGTCCGACTTTGCATAACAAGCTCCACAAAACACAGACAAAAACCAATGACATGCTGCTAAAATGAAGTTAATTAGTTTTTCTAAATTATCAACAGAAAACAACCTGTGGCACAGTATGTCGCCTGTGCCCATCCCTTGCCGCTGTGCCCCAGAAGCCATCTCCCTTGCCCGGCAGTGACTGGTACACCTGCAACATGCTCCCCCTGCCTTATCACCATTACCCAGACACCAGCCGTAACAAACAACCTGTAATCCTCTTAGAGCTGCAGAAAAACACTGGCTCCACACACCAATATTATCATTAACACACTGAAACAAGAACTCTCACACAGTTACATACACTACTTACTTCACTTGTTGACTTATTAGCATTTAATTTGTTCATTTCCAAACATTTTCTGGCTTGTGGAAACTGGATCATTGGGAATCAGAATGCGTGGACATTGAGGAACATTTCCAGCTACGATGCCGTGACGTGAGACAGGATGATGAATTTTTCAAGACCTGTTTGGTCTAAATTTAGAGTTAATTTCATGGTGTGAAACAATATCTTCACAAAGCTTTCTCAGAGTCTCTCGGGGAAGTGCCTCAGACACAAAGCGCATGTGTTGGCATTTGTGCTTGGCGTGTGTGTAACTAATGACCTTGAGTGTCTCCCACATGCCTGCCACTGTCACCAGGCTGGCACAGTCTTTGATTAGGAGTAATTAATGCCATCACATCTGGTAGGAGCTCCCTCATCCCTTCTTAAATTTGGCTCTCTCTAGGTTTCCCCTCATGGTCTATATACCCCCCTCATTTTAAGTTCTGTTTCTCCCTCCAAAGCCATACAGAGAATCATTGATTATCTGACATGCGTCTTGCTTCTGGGTGTTGAAGATATTCTCCATACCTCCGTCAGTTGAACTTACCGGAGATTTGTGTGCCAGTGTTGATATGAGGAAGCCTCTGTCATTGTCACCTTAGCTGATGCCCAGCGTTTGATCTGCTTTCCATGCGAACCCGCGCTGCTTCACTGTTCAAGAGATGAAACGGCTGTTTTCTGGCAACCTGAGCAAAGCAAGTCCCCTGGCAGTGATCCTTAACCAGTCTGGCCTCTCCCAGGAACTGCACCTCTCTTGCTCACTGGAAAAAAGAAATAGATGAAAATAAACAGCTGGCAAGAGAACATCCCCCTCCAATTATCAGCAACTGATGTGAATTGTGTTAGACACAAGAGAAAACAAATGAATAGCGCTGCATTCTTTTACCTCATACGATAAGAAAATGTCAGATCTGCCTCAGTTTTAAAGAAATACATCCAAGAAATTAAAGTTAATTGACTCCTCACCAACTCCTGCCCCCTTAGCTACTACTGCTTCACCAATAAAACTATCTGTTCTTTTAGTAATTCTCTAAAATAATTGGTGCTAGATGTCAGATGACGGGAGACAAAATAAGGCTTGTAATTTCTAGCCAGCAACTGTTGCTACAAAGACTACTGCAGTTACCAGTTTTATTATCTGTAGACAAACTTAAGCTAGGTTAGCTACATGAAACTGCTGTTGAATAAGCCTAGTTCTATAAATCAGTATTAAATATGCACTTGATGCACATAGTACGTAATATTGTGCTAAAATACAAAGAAAAAAGGTGCATGTCTAAAGCAGTCATCCCTAGGTAAAGTTATGAACCAAGAAATTTTAAAAGAGCACCGTCCTTGTACGCCAGTGTAGTGTTAATATTTTAACATAAGAAAAAATGTAGTATTAGAAGCTAGATTAATTATTTATTCTTTATATTTTCTAACACTGTGTTTAATTCTTCAAGAGAAAAAACATTTAGAATATGAATTTACCAATGTGCTTGGTAACCTCTCCAAATCACTTAGAGCAGAGAGAGCGTGCACTCTGATAATTGTATCCAGAGCCGTCTCCCACACAAAACAGAAACACTACACAGGATGGATGCACCATTTTCAATGTAGCCTTTCACCCCATAAAATAATGTAGCGCTTCATGCTGCTGGGAAGTAATGCTGTGTTCCTGTGTGCCAGATATTCTAATGTTTGCAGTTTACAGTAAGGCAGAGAAACACACCATATTACACATTCCTCACTGTGAGACAGGCGCTGTGCCTATTACAATTTCCCAGCTATGACTGGACAATGGCTGTGTGAGGGAGGGGGGCTCACTCCACAAGTATGCTATAAGGGTCAGGCATTATTTCAAAGCAATTTTAATGGAATGTGTCTGTCAACATCTCCTCTTCCCCCTGAAACGCACCCTCATTTGAAATCATAGCACTGACCTAAGGACAATGCACAGGGTCACGTTGCCCAAAGTAAACAGTAAATGGCAACCCAGGGTTTTGTTCCTGGACAGTGACCAGCTAAGCTGTCATCACCAGTCCATTGACCGCTGTCCACACGGTAATACACCCTGCCACGGCCCCCTGACCCCCTCCATTTCCCTGGCTCGGGACAGAGAGCAGCTGACTGCCAGAGAGAGGGCCATGTCCAGCTATTATCACTCCCAGCATGGGGCCACAGGCACACAGACTGGGTGTGTTTATCTGTTAAAAGCACAGTATTTTTCTGTGCTGCATTTTTCCCTCCTCATTCGCCTGGGGAAAATAGTCATTTTGCCACTAGGGAATAATGTTCTAAGTCTGGGGATTTGTAATTACCTGCAGCTACAGATTGAATATGAACTAAAAGAATAAATTTAACAAGAGAGCCTGTGTTTGAGCCTCTTTCAAAAATCCCAACTTTTAGATCTGATCATATTTTTCCAGTTGAAAGATTCACCAGGCACTGATATGGAGTCTAATAAAGCTGAAAATTTGGGGAAGATAACATCTGGATTCAATATAGTAGGGGGTGTTCTGTGAGGTTTTCTGTGTATCCTGAAATCGCTGGAGTTGGGGGATGTGCAGAGATAAATATTCAGCAGAGAAGCACACAGGTGAAAGGCCATCAATGCATGACCGCATGAATAAACATTGTCCCCTGTCATGCTGCAATTACATCCCGTGAGCAAGTGGTTGAAGTAATTGATGCCCCAAAATGCTCTCAGAGCCACTGGACCAATCTGCAAATTGGGTTTCCACCTACATGATAACTAGTGATGGCTTGACCACTGGGCATATTACCCTTCCTCTCTCTAATGGTCTGTTCTGTTTAGGCTTTCATCCATGATGGTTGGCCCTGAGTGTGAGCTTGTGTGTGTGCAGTACCATTTATGCATTTTTTGTGCATGTTTATGAGTAATTGTGTGATAAACCATGTTTTTACAGTATATTATTGAGGCAATAATGATTGAAGTTTTGAAAGCAGAAGTAAACTTTGCAATAACTGGTATTTATACTACCAGGCACTGCTGGGGCAGCAGCCTCTAGGATGCTTTGCTCTGGGTGTTAGGCAGGAAGACAGTGTACTAGTACACCAGGCCCAGCAGGCTGAGCAGCAGGCCCACTATGCGGGTGGCTCCAGGCCCGCAGAAGCTCTGTGGTCCATGAAGAGGGCTGCTGGGGCTGATAAGACCCAAATCTGTTGGGTCCCCTGGAGCCAGAGCTGGCCCTCAACAGCCCTGACCTGCAATCAAAACACAAAGATGTCTGTGGGGTAGCACTGAGGGACGAGCACAACTCTTTCACCAAAGCTTTTCTAGAAATTCACAGAAAAACTTTGGTAACTATAAATCATAGACTTCAACCCTAAGAATGATTGGATTTAATGAAGTGAGTTAGCTGAGAAGAGACAGGGATATTTGCAGTAGCAATAGTATTAATGTTTCAGAGTGAGGAGAGGTGACAATTCAATTTAGGAATCCAGTCTTTTCTCTATCAGTGAATGAGAGCTAATACATCAATAGCAGGGCGAGTAATTAGAGGTTCTAGGCTATCTTTGGATGGATCAAGACATTAGCAGCCAGAGGCAAAGGAAATGAGCTGAGTCAAAATCATTTATATTGTTCAAACAAATTGAAGCTGAAAGCAGTCGTCCACAGTGCGGCTCTGCATTGTTCTGAATTCACACACTCAAGTGAGCAAAGATCTGCATTCCTATTCAGAACAATCCACATTTATGGGGATTTCACGGCACATTTAAATAGAACAAATAAAACTGGGAAATTTAAAACTAATCAAGCCTATTGAATTATGCAGCAAGGTGTGCCACATGCTTGACATGACCAGTTATTCCAAGACAAAAAAAAAAAAAAGACAGGGCAATTTTTCCATTCTCCTTGATTTATTTGATTATATAAAATGGAGGACAAAGGAGGAGCGGGCATGGGCAGCTGCTCTGTGGTAGCCACACATCTAAAGCCCTGATGGGCCCCTATGGAGACAGAGATAAAACCAGAGCACGCATGAGGATGCAACATTAGTCATGTGGTCTCCAGCTTGCAGTTGCATTAAACAGACACAATCTCGTGGCACGAGGGAGCACAGCCTTACAATAGCCTGGTCCAGTGCATAAAAATAGTTTATAATGTCACTTTCTTTTCCTCAAATTTCTATAATTCATGGAATGTTGTTTTCTAATCTTCCTTCTTAAATAGCATGCTTTAAATGGTGTTTTTCTTTGATAGGCTAATATATAACACCTGAAGAGCATACCCACATGACCACAGCGCACTGCACGCTTACGTTTCATCTACTCCACCAGCATGTCCAGAAAATAAGGCAGCTAACAACTGATCAAAAGAGGAATGAGCCGCATAAATGTAGCCAGTCAGGAATACATCCACACCAGTATGCACACGCACAAAGCCAACGTGTACATCATCCAACAAAGCAAAGACATCTCCCCGAGAGATTCCATTTCCAATTCCCCGATGACACCCTGCTGGTTAAATGCTGATTGAAGATTATTTAATCATCTCCACGAGAATGTCTGTGCATATCTTAAACCAGCAAAGATTGAAATAAGATTCTGGTCAGGGACTCTAATTATGGAAATCCTGAGAAGAAATATTGAACTAATCACTTGTCATTTACATCTTCAAAGGAAATTACAAGTTACATCCACTTGCTTCAACTGGAACAGTATTAGGAATGTATTAACCGTCATGTATCAAAGCCTATATATTCTTCCACAGGTAGTGAGGAATGTTTTAAAAGGTAACAAAGGAAGTCCTCAACATCTAAGTCTGTCTGACGATACGTATGAGTATTTGTTGCATCTTTGGTAAGAATGGTAGAAGTGTAAAACTTGATGATTTATAAATGAAGAGGTGTTAAGTGCTCCATGCTAATTGTCTTATTTGTTCGAGAGAAGACAAAATTGTAAAAACCACTTAAACAATCTGCACTGCAAATTTCCACATATTTTTGCATTATGTTGGTGTATTTCTGCTGTTAAACTGGGTTTTTGTTTTTCCAACTCTACAGACACTAGCATTCCAGATACACAGCACTGTGTAACAAATAAGAATGCAGGCACAGATGTACATGCTACAAGTTCAAATACTGATTTTTCAAATACTAATTAACATTATACAGCAGGTGCATCCATAACAACTCTGACAGGGTTTGTTTGAAATTGTCTTTCAGAACATTAAACCTCTGAAGTCTGTGTTTTGCAAGCCTCTAATCAACAAATTCATAGTTTTTTTTTTTATCTTTTGGTTTTTGGAGGATTCCGTTTCAAAATTGCAACAGCAAGTCTTACAAATATCACCGCTTTAATCTGAACAAAGTCCATAGATCATTAGGCAGTAATGATTCAATAATATCAAAACATGCAACTCAAAAAAGAATTTTACTGACATTAAAACAGTTTGATACAGCACAATAAAAAGCAATCGAGTTTGACTGGTTAAAATTGTAATTACACTCGCACGCTGTGATGCTTTTCTGCACGATATTTGGCCCCCTCATGTATGTTAATAGGGTGATAAAAAACACAAGAACCTTTTTGGAAACGCCAAAAGAAACTAAAAATGTAGAATCTTGGCAAAAAAAGAAAGTATGGCAGAGCTGTTGGGTTGGAGGACTGACCTGCATTAGATTTCACAGGTGTACCTGAAAAAGAGGTCAATGAATGTATATAGGAATATCCCTTAAAAAGACACTGTATATTTCCATAGGCAGTACAATTAATTTAAATTTGAATGGATTGGTGAATTTACTCAGCACTCAGTGATGAGGCATTTTGGTGAATAAGTGATGCCCACTGATGCCCAGGGTTTTGATCTTTGCAACACTGAAAAAATAACTCAAAATCATGTGAATTATACTTTAAAAAATGATTTATTCATTTATTTTTATCCCTTAACAGCTTTAGAAAAAAAAGACTTCAGGTCAAATACTTACTGAATGTGGTCTAAAAGACAGAATTGTTGAGTTATTGGGAGAAAGCCAATGTTGTTTGAACTGAGCCTGCAGGATGTCTTGCAGTATTAAGATTTTCCAGCTAAAAATGTTGCAATGATACAGTCCAGAGTGTGCATGGGTTAAATATGTAGTTTTTGCCTGCCTTCATTCAGGAATATGTACTGCTAGACAGTTTTAAATAGTTGTTGCAATTTCACATCTGTTGGCCAAGGAGGGTTAACACATTTCAAAGTTTTAGCTTATTGTTTAGACCAGTGGTTCTCAACTGGTCCAGCCTCAGGACCCACTATGTCTCTATTAATAATGGTCGCGACCCAAATTTTTGAAGTTTGTTGTTCCTGTTAACAAATTAAGGTTTATTTGGGTGTAGTCTCAACACATTTTGATACAGCTTGGGAAATTTTTTGCTTATTTTATGCTCATTTTGGTATATTTGGACACTTTTGCCAAGTTTTGTGCATATTTTGTCGCATTTTGACAGATTCTGAAATACAGCAGATTCGAGTAATAGCCTGACCACATCTAGAGGTTAATAGTGGACAACTACTGGTGTCACCACCACTAAATATCCTGCTATTGAAAGCAAACTGTGTCAGAAGAAACACCTCCTTTAAAATAAAAGACTTTATACCACTACTTTTTTTTCTTTGGGGT
>OMNN01102769.1:9484-28331 GCA_900302755.1 Chromis chromis
TGTTTTTTGTATGCTTTTCTTTCTTTCTTTAAAAAAACAACAACTATCAAATATTTGTGTAAAATGTATGACTTTATTCTAGAAAAATACAAATGATTTTTCCCCTATCTTTTATTTCTCATAAATATTAGATTTACTGGTAGAAAAAAATAAATTATCTTACCCTTCCTCATATTTTCTCGGCTTCATTCTTGTAATACTACCACTCTCTTTCTTGAAATCTTAATCACTTTGTTCTCCTAAATGTTCAACTATAGTCTCATAATATTATGCTTAAATTTTCAACCTTATTCTTAAGATTTTGGTTTATTGTATTTGCAAAAAGTGGTTCTAATAATGTTATTACAATTTTTCTTGAAGTATTTCCCAAATTTAGCATTTAGACAAAGATACATTTTGAGATGACAGAAACCCTAAAAGGTCATGAGTCACTAGACAATCAGTTTAGGAAACACAGATTTAGAATGTGAGAGTCTAAAACTATCTATGACATGTTTCCTGGTGCTTACACAGCTGATTCTGCCATTACAGCCTGTAGGCCTCAAGAGAACCGGATCCTTTCCTGCTGCTGACAACAGATGCTGACATCTTTATCTTTAAATAACAGTTCAAGGTAACCTTAATGACTGTGTTGGTCTGGACTGAGACTGATGCTGGTGTGTGATAGGTGACTCTCACCTCTTGTTTTTCTTCCAGAAATAGCAGGTGAGGGAGATGAGCAGCACGGCCACGAAGGCCCCGCCTCCAACCCCGACCTTCAGCCACAGAGCGATGGCCTCGCAGGGGGCAGAGCTTCGAGGAGGCAGCGACACACCTTTGGTGCACAACTTCGGCTCGTTCCACACGTACAGAGTTACCTGTTCAGATGAGGGTATTTTAAAGAGCACATATTATGCTTTTAGGGGTTTTCTCTTTATTTTAAGGTGTTATCTATTTGATTTGTTGTGTATGTAAAAGGCCAAAGCAGCAAAGCCTGAAGTAAACATCAAGAATTGAAAAGAGATTAATTTGGCTCAGTGGATCTGAGAATTAAATAATAGGCATCTGCAAGTACTGTAATACAATACTGGAATGTGTGTGTGAGTCAGTAATAGTGTCTCAGAAATGTAACACAAAGGGCCTGCAGATTCTGTGTGTGTTACCTGGATGCCTCTTTTGCATGCTCCTTCTATCTGGTGGTAGTCGTTCTCAGTGCAGCGTGGACAGGCGCTGGCGCTCTCCCACAGGAAGTTAAACGTACATCCGTCACATGTTCCTGCAGGACACGAGCTGTACAAGCACACACACATCAATACACTGGGTTTCTTCTCATTTCCATACATATTTTGCTTTATTGTGGTCTGGTATTTTGAGTATAGAATCACTAAAGATGTAATCTGTCACTCTCCAAAGCCTGTAAAAACCTGCAGGCAGCATACACTTTAGGGCTGCAATGATTATTCATCTAATTAATTAGTTAAGTTCTTTCTGTAATTTTTGAAGCAAAATGTCCAAAATTAGCCAGTTTTTGTGTCTGAAATGGGAAGATTTGCTGCTTTCCCTGTCCTTACATTATAGTAAATTAAATGTATTTTTGATTTTTGGTTGTTTTTTTATGTTTACAAAACCAGTTAGAAAACACATAACAGATTAATAAATAAGTAATATAATTGTTAGGAACAGCCCTAACCTCATTCATTCGTTTTAACTAAAGTAGCCAAAGTAATAAAAGTGAAAATCAAACGCTGTCAATGATGAAACCTACCTGGGCACAGAGAGTTCTCCTCGTTCAGATTTCTCCGGGTTGCAGCGAACTGTAATGACTGAACTCCGACCCTGATCACACGAGGCTGTCGCCTGCGTTGACCTGAAGAAAAGTAAAGACACATTTAGAACTTAAACACAACAAAAACATGCAAACACTGCCTCTGTCTTTCCCTCTGTACCTGTAGAAGAAGTTGATGTCTGGAATGTCCATTGAATTTTCTGGGAAAAGATCTGGTTTAGCATTCACACCATTCAGAACAGTGTCCACTGTTGCTCCTAAAAAACAAAGACAGACACGTTGAAGCAGCGTTTACCAGCTGATTATCACGCAGCCACTAGTCAAACCAGTGTCATACCGATGAAAGAGTCTGCGAGGCCGATGGACTGGGAGGAAATAGCCATCCTGAAGCCCCGCCCATCAGCTGGGATGATGGTTGACTGACAGATGAAACTGTCCACTGAGTTGACAAACTGAGCCAAGTCGCTCTGGTCGTCTTTACTAGACACGTCAGTGACGTTATCAGTGCAGATAGCAGCTCTGTTCCCCTGAGAAGACAAGCAAACAGCATGAAAATTATCTGTCAGTTGCTATAGTTACATTTGATATTTCACAGTGACAGGTCTGCACGAAAAAATCTGATTTCTTTTCACATTTTTCACTGTTGGACCTTTAGTACAAGATACAGAAGCTGTCAGTTCATCAGATTACTGGAATATTCAATACGTCTAATGCGTCACACAATATATACCAAGAGACTTAATACTGTCATTTTCAGGAAAAATGTAACACATCCAAAATAAACATTGGATCCAACATTTAAAATTAGTTTTATTTATCATTTAAATTTTTTTTTTACACAGCCAGTCTCAGTTCTCATGTCACCAATTTACACACAACAAAAAAATAAAGTATCAAGTAAAAAGAAGGTTAAGGATAAAAAAGAACAATAAGGTATAATAATATTTTGTATTAGGAATGTGACTGATACTAAAACACGCTGACCTGTAGCTAATATGAGAAAAAATCAGGTAACAGTGAATCACCTCGTGGCCACAGAGGCTAATGTTGAACAGGTGAAGGTATTTTGTGCCTTTAGAGGTGAAACTCGGTCCGATGGTCAGTGAGGCCACGTCGCTCAGCGGGCTGAGGTCAAAGGTCAGTGTTCGGTTGTTCTCAGTGTGGGTGAAGGAGCAGTCACTGTAGCAACGCGAATGCTCCTGAAACAAAACATGTGAACAGTCATCCACTAGCCAGAAATGATCAGCTCGGAATACAATAATCAATACTGGTAATGATAATGATAATTAACGCAAATTAAAACAGCATATTTACTAACTGATTCGCAAAATCAGATTGCTGGAACAATCCTGTTGTGTTTTAATTTTTTATTCCATACTTGTCTCATCTCTGCTCTGTGGAAGCACAGCCTGCAGTTCAACCCAGTTCAGCCAAAAAGTCCCTGAATTTTAGTTACATGACTGTTGGTTGCAACTAACTCACTAATGGCTTCCCACTTGCACCGAGGAATGCAACTTTTTGTTTTTTACAGAACCTAGTTAAAGAAAATTACTTATTTTTGGCCCGCAAACATGTAGAATGAAGTGATTTTGAAAGATACCACGACTTTAAGCTTGGATTTGGTCAATGTTTGTCATCAGAAAGTTGAAATACAGATGATTTTTACAGTTTTTGGCTATGATAAATGGTGTAACTTTTGTGATTTTTTAAAACATAACATGCTTTTCAAACTTGCTGGTGTGTTTTATGGTTCAGAGGGTGAAGACAGATATCATTAAACATTTTAGAACATTGGCTTCGTCGGTTACTTGATTGGATGTCTATGTAGAAACCTTTGTATATGTTTTGAAATAATGCCTTTGAACAAGTGTTCAAACTCAGGTATAATATTGCAACTAGTGTCAAAATGTGCTAACCCAGAGTGAGGAAGAGCGAAAGCAGGTATTTCTACCTTGTTGCTGATGCTTCCAGGTCCACATGCGACACATGCGTCCTGGCCGTAGGTGTGTCTTCCTGCCAGGTGTGTGTTGGGTGGACACTCCTGGCATCTGTTGGTGTCTCTGTCTATGTAAAAACCAGCCGGGCAGGGAACACAGGAGGAACCAGCCCGCTGGGAGTTCTGCGGTACCAGAGCACAGGCCCGACATGCTGACGCCACCCCATCCAGAACATTAGTCACACTGATGGAGTAGAGCTTCACCATGTCACTGACATAACGACGGACCTACAGATAAAATATGTTCTTTAGTTAAAGTGCATTCATTTGAAATTGTCTTTGAACTTTTGCTTTTGTCATAATATGCTATAAGGCTTTTATTTTGCACACCTCATATTCAGTCACTGCTAATACAAATTAGTCACATAATATATTTTCAGTTCTTTCTTGTTACACAGCACAAAAATAAAGAAAACTGGTAACAAAAAAAATATAAATTGAGCACGACACGGCTAATAACAAACCTTAGTGCCATGCTAGCAGCTCTGTACTAAGCCACGGCGGCTTGGAGCTAAATGCTAACATGTTTTAATATTGTACTGTTGGTTTGTTTTGGATGTTTTGTGTTTTACACTATTTGAGAAGTATTTTCACAAACTACACCATACTCCACAAAAATACTATTTTAGAAGCATTTTTGTGGAGTATTGTGTAGTCTAGAATCATGTATTACAAACTAGCCCAGGTCATAAATATTGCGGTATGTGGTACTGATTCATACTATAGACTTTTTGACATAAAAATAAACATTAAATAAGTGCTAACAATAGCAATGCTAACATGCTGATGTTTAGCAATTAATGTGTTCAGCTTCAGTGTGTTAACATGCTAACATTAGCTAATTAGCACCAAACACAAGCTGAGGCTGACGTAAACGTTAAAGTATTAAACAAACTGATAATGGTGCCACATTAAAAGTTAGATGGTTACCACCTTACAACAGTTTGAATGTCTGCACCAATATGTCAACCAGTCCAATACTTACATTTTAGACAAAACGTCATGATGGTGCTAGACAAAAAGTTAGAGGACCACTGAAGTCCTTATTTTTCCAAGCTCTGAGGATCACGAAACAAACCTTGCCGCTATTGTGGCTACAAATTCAATGTTAAATTCCTAAGCAGCTGACAACACAACTCATGCTTGTAGGGAAAAGTTAAATAAAAATGAGGACCATGTGGCTAATGACGCATTACATGGATGTGTTTTCACTCACATCCAGAGCGTGGTTAGTCCTCTGGAAAGCCCATGTATAGGTGACAGAGGCGTTTCTGGTCATGCTGTGTGAGTACGACTGTTTGCCCTTACTGCCCTCCCAGGACTCCACCACCGTGGTGCTTTTCCTGTTCACATCCTGCAGGGGGCGTGCCATTATAACACATAAACATGGGTTAGATTACTGAGCAACAATGTGCAAACCATTGCCATACACTTGACCACAGTGACACAACCTGGCTTTTCTGGCTCAGTGGTGAAATTAGTCACTTAATCACTACCCTCTGCTCCAAACAAACACACGATCAAGCACACACCATCATGAAGTAGAGCTCACAGTCGGCAGAGCAGATGGTCTCGAACACAAAGGTTATCCGGCCAAACTCGCTGCCGGTCATCCCTGAAAGTGAGGCTGGAACCCTGCCATGAGACAAAACCCCGGCAGAGCTTTAGTAGGTACACTGAGAACACAAGCCCACACACAAATACTACTTCATACTTCATTTTTCATTGTTAAGACAGTTAAGTAATGCTGAGATTTCCCTGCACAACTACCATGAAAACACACAAACTTACTTGAAGCCGGGCACATGCAAGTTGAGGATGAGATAGTCATTATCTGAACTGCCTGCTCCGCTGCGAATGTGATCTCCTGCAACCTCCCATCCTGATGAGAAACAAACAAGATGCACACACATTACACACCACTGATTCTGGACTACAGAAGTGTAAGTGTGTAAATATATTTTCATTTAGATGTGTGTGATTTTTAGATGTACTGTATGGATCTATATTCTTACAGCATGGACAATACACACAGTGTGGAAACAAACTTTCTCCTTGCATATACTGACATCTATCACATTTGACTTCATTCTAACTTGACTGTAAATGATTTTGTACAGTGTGAACATTTCCAGTCCCGCAGGTGTTATTGTGCTCACCGTTCATGTCATCACATTTGGAGTTGCCCACGTTGAAGCAGGAAGTCTTCATGTTGGAAGGCAGCACGTTCCACCATTTATATTCAAAACCCAACACAGGCTCTGTACCTGCAGGACACTCCGCACACGCTGGTGGACAAACAAGAACAACATAAAGGCTTTATCTAAGTAATACAATACGTTTACCTCCCTGCTGTTTACACAAGAAGCATTCTTCCAGGGCTGTATTATTCAGCTGGGTCGCTTGCTAAACAGATTTTATTCATAATGTTGAATAGGTCTGATCATTACATGACCAGATGTAGAGTCTTTTTGTCTTTGGGCTTTGTGTATTTTCATTCCATGTCTCTTGAGATTCCCTGCTTGTGTTTCTCCCTGTTTGTCTGTGTACTGTCCACATCCCTTTCATTTTGAAATCTCTTTCCCTTGTGTGTTGCTTGTGTTTTTACTTCCCTTTGTCTCTGTCTCATCCTCAATATCAATATGAAAAGCTTTATTTCCATTGCTTGATTATCTATTTATTAAATAATTTGTCTAGTTGTGAGCAGCATAAAAAGAACAGCATCTGTCATTTTGTCATTAAACTGAATCTTGAATCTTGAATAGGAAACCAACATCTAAGCAGCTTACACACAATGGGACAGTGAAACTGATCAGCATATTAATTGCACTTTCACACAGTATGCAAGTTTTTGCAGCTTTCCTTGCTGACTTTGGTATTATATTCCTCACGTTGGTTTAGGATTACAGTTTGTTCCTCTTATATATATATATATATAAAGCTGTACAGACTTATTTGTTGCTTGTAGATATGCGAGTCTGTCTACTTATTGCTTTGAAATATGTTTTTTACTTGCTCACAAGACCGTTTATCACCACCAGGGCAGCACCTAAAAGAATAAGGCTGAAACTTTGGTACACGCTGGAAGAATACAGCTAAGCAACACATTCATTTAAAGGAATATAGAATAGTAAGTATAGTCAGGTCAGGTGACACTTTTCTGGAAGAAAACAAAGACAGTCATCAGTCTTGACAACCAGGGGTTAAGTCAGCATGTATAATAAATCACAGGCATTACTGACCCTGTTGTTTAGGCTGTCAGCTGTTAAATTTTGCATTTGCAATTATGATGCTACTACTGCCTACATCTGCACAGGAAGCATGCTATTGTTACAGCAATTTTTCCAGCGATCATCAGCCCTATATGGCTCACATGATCAGTGTGTGTGAACTGTCATTTGATATGCATTTTGAAGCATTTTAGTATGGGTGGAGTTCATTTCTGAAATGGTGCTAAAAAAATCGTCTAGAGGGAGACCACCTTCATTTTAAAACAGTTTTAAAATGAAAACATGTTAATGTGGATGTAGCCTAGGAGTGTAAACCCCTTTCTTATACAATAGGAGGGTTAATTGATTGACAGAAATGTAAACTTTTTCAAGCAAAATGGCTAAATGTACAGGTTCCAGCTTTTCAAATGTAAGGATTGTATGCTGTTTTTGGCATACTTTATGTAAATATTTCACTAATTGCAATAAGTACAACATGTACATATGCAGCTTTGTATGCATATGCTACAAAAAAAGCAGTATTTTGTAATCTATGACTAAAAAATTCCAACTCTATGAACATGAATCAACAATAAAAGAACAGGGTGTTAATAACTAGAGGTTAAAAGCTGTGATTATATCAACACAGCAGCAGAGTGAGCAGATTTACCATAGGTGCCATCAGAGTGGGTTCCAGTTGGGCAGGGCAGACAGGTGGAGTCGTTGCTGTTGTAGTAGCCTGGGTTACAGGGAGGGCAGGGCTCTCTCTGCCCCGTCGCAGGCAGCTCTACAGCCCCAGTGATGTTCTCCACACAAATCTTTGGCTCCACCCAACGATACAACACCTGTGTCTGCAACAGAGAGAGACAGATGGTAATATTATTAGGGGTAAAGAGAAGTTTACTTTGCTAGTAAAAAAAACAAACTCCACAATTAACAACGGAGGGATTTCTCTTCTGTTCTTTAACAATCATCATTCTTACTCAGCACTTTCAGAAATGTGAATCAAACCAGTTGAAGGTAATAGATACTGGATACAGCCAGGGAAGTCGATTCAGGATCAGATGTCATGCAAAGTGCCCACAAAGCTATTCATCATTTTCCTGTCTCATCACATTGTGAATCTTCTCCTATTTCTTATACAGTTCCCTGAGAGAGCTGACAGACATGTCACTGTTTATGATCAATTTAAATGTGACATCCTCCTCTATTTTCTACATAAAAGGGTTCCAGTAGAGTATATGACCTCTGTGGAGCCTTTTTTCTGAGTGGGTCCCTGTTTTGTTCGACTTGTGCACACGAGGATGCAAATGGGTGATATGACACACAGTCCTACCAATGGTGTCACACTACACTGAACAACAAGAACTGTTTGCTAGTAAACTGATGTTGACAACAGAAGATTGAATCCTGAAAATGTTTTGAGGAAGGAACAGCAACCATCATGTTTGTTAATTTAGAGTTCTCAAATTTTGTCTGCTGTTTGTATTTGATCAGAAAACTCCACTGGGTACCTTTTTTAAACAGTGTGTTAAGACAAGACACTGAGAAAAGGACTCCAACTGCAGAACTTACTTTCAAATTATTATATAGAGTAGTAGTATAGTAGTAACGTAACAGTTAAGCAAAAGGATAGATAAACGATTTTTATAATATTCATACACAGAAAAATATAATAGGTATAAAGCTAAACAGGGAAATTTGTAGTTGTATTGTGCATTAGCTTAATTTGTGTAGAGATTCAAACAAAAACTATTTCACAGTCGACTTATCTTTCACACTTTATTAAATACCAGTCTAAACCTTTTTGTTTGTATGCTAACCTTTAATTTACACCCAATGAGAAAGAAGGTGTGTTTGAAGGTAAGCGTGTCTGTCCTTGTACAGGTGAAAAGGTGAGTGTGTATGAAATGTGAAACATGTGGGTGCTGCTGACCTTCCCTTCGCTGTCGCAGGCTGTGTGGATCTGGAAGTAATCCTTCTCTGAGCACGCCGGCCTCACCTTACATTCTGCCCATCCCTCATCTGAGCAGGGAGTGAAACACACAGGAGAAAAAGGCATGATTAGCCATGACGTAGTAAATATATCATTACCAGAGACACACTTATACACACATACCTGACTGGATGTGTGTGTTCTAGCAGGGATTGAATCCTGGTATGTTGTAGTTACCATTTATATACCTTAAGTGCTATGTGATGACATATGTTGTAAACATGCGCTATATAAATAAAATTGAATTGAATATACCCAATAAACTGTGCAATAGTGCAATATTGTGCACTTCTAAGGTACAAGCAAGAGCAGAATTTGGACAGATCTTAGGGCTTAAGTAGTCTTAATATGAATTCTTTTCATCTTGTCATCTGCATCTTTCATCAGCTGTAACACCAACATCGTGTTTAATAGAGCCTGACTGATATGTTAAATGTTGGGATCTTTTTTCTCTTATTTCAAGCTAGTTTATTAAGTTCAAATTTGCTGTTGTTTAGATACTAATAATGATTTAAATTATGTTTATAGTTTAAAATAGTCTTTGCCTAAATATACAGGATTATTAAACAAAAATGTATATCTGTTTTAATCTCAAATGTCAGCATGATATTAACCTAAATAGAAAGCCTTTATTGTCATTATACAAAGTACAACAAGATCTAAAATTAGCACATGCTTGTCATTTTTTGGAAATACAGTAAACTTTTCTGATTTTACCTGACAGCAACAACAATGCCACCAAAACTGTATTTGTTTCTTTTATAGACTGTGTAAAACATGGACGTGGCATCTGGGTCTTTAAGTATCTTAAACCTGCATTCTTTCTAACAGCCAGCAGGGGGCGACTCCTGGTTGCAAAAAGAAGTCAGATTGTATAGAAGTCAATGAAATAATCTCTCTTGATTTGTCAGCTCAGTAAGCATTTTTCTAATGACTTTATCATCTCAATCACTAGTTTCTGGTCTCCTTCAATACTGCATAAGGTTTATTTAGTAAATTATGTTTTAAATTTTGAGTAAAATAGACAAAGCAGGGATTGCTTTAGCTAAATTCCAAACTGGAGGCTTTAAAGCAGTAGTCCACCAACCAATGGGTGACGACGGTGACTATGTCTATTGTTGCTTCTTACTATTTATAGCCAATATAGGTAACAACAGAAGGTTAGCTAGTTAGAGTGTGTAATACTGCAAGTACTTTCACATTGCACAATCACCCACTGGGAATCTGACTAGTTTTTATGGTGAATATTTAGTGTTGGTAATGTGTTGCTGTCAGGGCAAACTCCTGCATACATACGTGAGTAGTGGTGTTCAGGGCAGGGTGTGCAGGAGGACGCCCCCTTCACAGAGTAAGTGTTGCTGAGACAAGGCTCACAGGAGGAGGAGCCAGGGGTCGGGCTGAACCAGCCGGGTCGGCATGGAAAACACTCTGATGTGTAGGCAACACCTGGACACACAAGTGGACATATAGCAGCAGAAACATACACACACACATCATCAACAAGTCTTTTATATTGCTTTAAGTTAGGAGTCAGATTTTTCAGATTTAAAAAAAAAATTCTTTAACCTTAGAGTATCCATTGCAAATGTAAATGCAAATAGTTAAGTTAAGAATCTCATTGTCTGTCTGAGTGTGTTTTTTAAGCTTTACCTTCTATCTGGATGTTCCTGAGCAGCACAGGTTTGACCATCTTCCCGCCCACCAGTATTCCTGTGGTTCTCCAGTACAGGATGTTCGTACCGGATTTCAGGCTCACCTGAAACAGAGACGCACACAGTGATCCACACGCAACTCATAATACTGTACAAACACACATACACAGACAGGATCTTATACTCACTGTATGCGTGTCCCACTCTCCATTGTTGGTGACTTTAATCCACTTCTGATCATCAGTTTGGGCCATTTCCTGACACTGCTCATTCTGGACCTAAACACACGGTAAGATTGATGTTTTTAGAAGCTATTATGCACAGTAGCGTCTTCAGCTTTTCCAGCCCCAACCATGAGAAATATTTTCTTTCTTATTGAGAGTTAGATTACAAGATTGATAACACTCTTATATCTGCATAAAACAAGCATGGGCTTAGCTTAGCTTAGCATACTGACTAAAAGTGGGAAACGGCTAGCCAGCAACTTTAGCAGCACCATAATGCTGCCTGACACAACTTGTTTTACACTCCAGTTTATGTACTAAACTAAATATCATGGGCTTATTACTGAGCTTTACTGGTGCTGGTAGGCAGTTTTTGTTAACTCTGGGCAGACTACCTGTACCGTCATTTTGTTTATGCTAAGCTAAGCTAACTTCTGGCTGTAGCTTCATATTTAGCCTACTAACATGATAGTAATATGAGGATTTTTTTGTTTTAAGATGAAAAAAACCTATGAATCAAAAACAGAGCATCTACATAAATTAAGTAAGCTTGGCAGTTTAAGTACATTTAGACAGATTTTACTGCAGGTATTATAGATTATCTTTTGCATAAAATTATTAAAATCATGTTTACTGGCTGCAAAAAAGGAAAATCATACAAGGATGCCAATATCAGCAAGATATATTGTCTAATCAGATAAATCACAACCTCTGACTTTATGCAGGTATTACTGCTTACATAGAACTCAAAGAAGATGTTGTTATCAGGGTACTGGTAGGTGAAGGAAACAGATCCTTGTTTCTCCAGATGGACAGCGTAAACCAGGGACACTGTGCACTCATCACGGTTTGACTCCAGATAAACACCCTGCGGCGTCCATGACGAGCTGCAACAGTAACAGAACACAGTGATAGTAATGCATTCATACCTGTCTCTGTGTTTGTCTGCATAATGTGTGGTAATAACAGTGTTGTCACCTGTTACAGGCCTGAATGTCCTCTCCATTGGGCCCTGCATCGAGGAAGCTGGCCAGGCTGGTGAAGCCGGCAGGGATGGCATCCCACTGGTCAAAACGAAGGCCGCTGCCCAGAGAATAGGAACCGGCTGCACATGGTGTGCACTGCTGAGTGGACATCTCCAGAAACATCCCAGCCGGACAGGAGAAGGCTGAAGGAAACAGAGAGGTTACTTTGACGTGAATACACACACAACGGCAAGTATGAACACAAACACACTGCGTCTGCACTCACAGCAGTCTGTTCCTCTGGTTGGAGGTGGAAGGTCGGAGCAGGAGCCTGGACTGTGGGGGATGGCGACCCTCCATCGTGATCCTGTGCTGTCACACTCTGTGTACTGGTAGTAGTAGTCTGTCTGCAGAACACACACACATACATACACAAAGAGATCAATACACCATCCCATTTGTGCTCTATGGATAAAAACGTTGTTCGGTCAATCCACTGATTTGAGTCAGATGTTGGACCAGCATTAGGCTTTGTACTGACATTCATGATTCCCAGAGGGTGAAGCCAACTGACTTTGATCATTTAATGACTTTTCCTCTAATGAGCTTCACATTTGTGGTTGAGTGAAATAGTCATGTAGCTACTTACTGCTTTTACTTTTGTATTTTAGATTATTTTTCCTTTTGTATTTGATTAAATTTTTTAATGTATTTTAACGCAAAAAAGTGCTATTATTATTATTATTATTATTAAAATTGGCATGAAAGATTGAATAAATATTGGTTATTATGCTTGCCACAATAAACAAACAAAACTAGAAAGGCTAATTAAACCTCTGAAACTCTGAATAACTAATACACCATGCCTATCTATAACTGATTAAAATCTCTGATACTTTGTGACTGATCATGTTGTATTTACTGAACATTGGCTTAATTTCTGCCTATTTTGACTGATATTTAATTCTTTCAGAAAAGTTTTTACTGTTAATAAAAATATTGAGCAGAATTTTTGAATCAGTAGCATCTGCAAGTATTCCCTTCATCTTGCATACAGTCCCAAAAAGTAGCCAGAGAGGTAAAACATAAGATTTTTAAAATCCTGTTATGAGCACAAATCTGCCGTGGCTCAATAATAAACAAAAGCGGGACGTACAAAAGAGACCATGGATGTTTCCAGGGTGAAAGTGGCGGCCGACCCCAATCACCACGGCAACCAACTGCTGGAACACTAATGGTCCATTAAGAGCACGACAGCAGGTCATGTGTACAGTCGCTTCCTCCCAAGGACAGCTGCTCATTGTCTGAACTGATTGAACATTAATATATGACCATTCTGCCCAAAGCAACTTCTAATGACTGTTTGAAGAGAAACATGTCCCCATACAGAACAAGAGATGACGACTGGGAGCATGTTCAGTGCTTCAGTACAAGGTTTTCCTACATTCTACATCCTATTATGCAATATTGATAACTTTGATAACTTTTTCAATAATTTTTTTTTTTTAAATCCTCCTTGGAATAAAATTGTAAACTTTCTACACAGCTTGTTCCTTGTTGTGTGTTTAATATCATACTAAATAGATATGGATTAATCCAGCAGTAAGCAAGACATTGTGCAGATGTTTTTCAAGATTTGCTGTCCTCCAATGCATCTGTAACAGATTCACTTTCAGTATTTAATATAATGACACAAAATGGCATTAAATAAGTTTCGTCACTTCCCTGCTGAGAGTTAGATGAGAGGTTAAAGACAACACTCATATCAGTGCAGAAAATATGAAGCCTTACCAGCAGCTTTTAGGTGATCAGTTGATCAATGAATGTCTAAGCATGTCTGAGAAAAAGCTAATTAATGAACATATTATTATTTCTGTATTCTATACAAAGAAAACCTAAACATAAACATGTCAATTTGAGCCTGGCTAGCTCTTTCCACCCATTTTCAGTTTTTATGCTAAGCTAAGGTAATTAGCTGGTGGCTTCATTTTTAATATGGAGATATGAGAAGTATTTCTCACTAAGACAGGGAACGGGCGCATTCCCTAATATGTCGTACTTTTGTTTTTCATTTTACAAAATGTTAAATTACATTTTGATGCCAAGAGTTTCTCTTGTTTTTATCCAAATGTCAGTGACCTTAAATAAGTTCCAGACAATATGTAATATATAAAATAGCAGGAACAAAACAGAACTGAAATTATCAAGTCAGTTATTTAACAGACAGAAAATTAATCAGTAACAATTTTGATGATTAATTAATGGTAAATATTATTTAGTGCCTGCTCTGAAATTGTGAGGATTTGCAACTCGGTCCTATATGATAATAAACTAAATATTTACAGGTTTTTGTTAGTGGGATGAAACATGCAACCTGAATCTTTAGGAAAATCCTAATGGGAGTTTTTGACTATTTGTGACATGCTATAGAGAACAATTTAAAATTCATTAATAATGAAAATAATTGGGTTATGTCGCGTGACCCAAGTGCTAAGGCGTAGAGGCTGTCCCGGGTTCGATTCCGACCTCGGGCGTTTACCGCATGTCCTTCCCAACTCTCTCCTGTTTCCGACTCTATCCACTGTCCTCTCTAATAAAGGCATAAAAAAAGGCCAAAATAATGAAAAGAATTGATTGTTGCAGCCGCAGAACAAAACCCATAACTATGGTATACTTTGCACTTTTAATGCAACTTTCTTTGGGTCCAAAGCCTCGCTCTGGCAGATCTCCATCTCCTCCCCCGAACCTGCTGTTCAACTGGGCAGACAAATCAGCGGAGAGTGCAGGCAGCTGGCTGCAGTAGAGAACCAAGAAACAGCGAATTAAACTGAAACAATCGCAGAAATGACCCACTGTGTGTCTAACGGGGAATTAGTCAGTGACAGAGATGGTTCTCAGATGTAGGACGTGTGTGAATGTGTGTGCTGTACAGATAAGCTGAGCTCTTCTAAATGACTGTCACCTCGCCGCAGAAACAATCATGGCCTTTCATGCTGCACCCTCCTCCTCCAGAACACAAACAAACATACAAACTGTTTATTTGCCTTGTGAGCGGCTGCAGTGTAGAAGCCACTTTATTAACATGTAGAAAAGGCAACCTGCTGTTGTTTCTGTGTACGGTACAAACAAGAGGGCTGTTGCCTGTGCTAATATGCTGACAGAAGGGGGAGAAAGGTGAGATTGATAAAAAAGGACACGGGCTAATGTGTTTCGCTGGTCTCCCGGGTGACTCACTGTGGTTGTCATGGAGACTGATGGGAGGAAGCGAGAGGGGACAGGGGATATAATCCAGCACCACAATAAGCCATCCTCTGAGTCAGGAAATCGTAGAAGTGGAGGTTAGAGGATTTAATGAGCCCAAACAAGAAACATGGGCACTAACTGTTCTGGTACGACACTAATAATAACTAATATTTTTTACTGAATGCCAAAATGTCCCGAAGATTTTATAAATGACCTGAAACTGTGATTCTTCTGTGTCTAGAGCTGTATTTAGGTCATCTCTGGACAAGCATGCTGGCAGTGAAAATATTCTCACCATGCTCAACGGTGCACATTACATAACTGCGTACTGTTTATGACACACTCAGAGCCATACCGTACACACTTCTTCTCAGCACCTTCACACTACACTAACAGAGCTACATTACTGACATAGCCACATTGAAATTTCTATATTATTCTGTATATTTTGTATACATCCCTTCTTCGTATCATAACCTCTTGCATATTTTGTACAGTTTTTAACAGTTTTGCTGCTGCTTACACCACCTGCTTTAATTCTACACTGTATTTTGTTGTGCTGCACGTGATGACAATGAAGCTAAATGTCATCTAATCTAATATAAATAATTAGAGCTGCTCCCAGTGGGTTAGCAGGGTGGAGCGGGTTTTATTGATTTAACAGACTGGCAGCAATGAATAACTGGATTTTTAAATGAAAGGCCATTAATTTGTATCCCCACCCTGCTTTTATTGGTGCAGTTGGTGAGAGGCTGGGGTAGGTAATGGTAGTGCTGTATGTGGTAATGTAGGCAAGGTGTATAATGCTGCGTTTCCATAGCCGGTACCTACTCTACCCTACCCTACTCTACCCTGTTTTTAAAGTCCTTTAAGTCTTTTTTGGTAATGTTTTAAGTGTTCTTATATCTTTGTTGTAAAGCACTTTGAGCTGCAAACCTTGTATGAAAGGCGCTATACAAATAAAGTTATCATTATCATTAATGGCAAAGCATGAATCCTATTCTGTCACACAAAACTCAAACCATGAGTTTAGTCATTTATTGGAAATAAGGAAGATTTTTTCTTCAAATATGGAACATTTTTTGTTGTCTAGAAGAGAGTGTCATAATCTGGACCTCATGTATTCGTCAGTTCGTCAGGACCCAACGACTCGCATAGGCTCCATTCACACCTGGCCACATAGGGCCTTAACGAATCCCATTGTGAGAGGGAAGGACCTAATGACTCGCATAATGAGGGGAGGGGCAACACTCACCCAGCAGACAAAAGCTTCAATAGTGTTAATGGACCCTGAAGAGTATAATATCTGGAACTCCCAACCAGTCAGTTTAGAACTGATGAAGCCTCTTGGATGAGAGGTGAAACGTCTTCGACAAACTCAAACAAGTCCAGATGCTACGATTGAAACCACGAGGATAACCATGACCTGGATGACTGAGAACCTTCACAGACATGTTCGTCAGTATCCATCCAACCAACTGGTCTGTCCTGATGCAGCACATGAAGAGACTAATTTGCCATTTGGGGGAATGTGCTTGTTTCTTTTTGACTGTTTGTTTTCTTGTGAAGAAAAAAGCTCACTACCACTCTCATGCTGTGTCTATTAATAAAACAAAACTACAGTCAGAAGCCACTAAAGTGCTTTTTAAACATGGGATACTTGCTGGTGGCTTCAGTAATCTGTTAAAGTGACGGCATTCTGTCATTCAGACACTTTTATGTTAAGGTTCCTCATACCTTCATTCAAACATGCACACCACAGTGACAAGAGCGAGTGCTGTATAATACATAATAATGCAATAACAAACAAAAGACAAAATCTAAATTAACAGCAGCTTATCAAACTGTCCAAATAACTAATTGCCTAATTTATTTATGATTTTCCTAATCACTGTCCATGTGTGATGATAATCTAACTGCTTTACCAACAATAAAACTAAAATATATCCTGACAGCTGTGATAGAGCTCAGGACTCAACCTGAAGATCTGCAATGTAATAAATTATTGAAGTGCAGCTTATAAACTGTGACTCTGTGTGACAGCTCAACTGTCTGAGGTGAAGAAAAGTACGCAGTGTGACCTGCTGTTAGATCCTGTCTCCACATTCAGAATAATTTATAATCCAAGGTAATTAATGATGTTACCAGTGCTGTTGTTGCATCTCTTTCTTCAAAAATGCTCAAATGGATCCTGCTGCCGTTTGATGCTGCAGATATTTAATAAACTCAGAGGAAGAACTTCTACAAACAGCTGGAGGCAACAATCTAAACTTAAATTGCTTAGTCTCTGTTTCCAGGGTAATATTTTTATGAACATTTCAGTTTGTTTCTTATAGATCTGAAACTATAATGCAGTTGTTTTGTGATTTTATAATGCAAACTGTCTTTTGTGCTCTTTGTGATGTTTTTGGACCGATGTTGGTGTTCTAATGTGGAAAAAGCCTTTATCAAATCACTTCACACAGCTGGAAATCCCTTTGCTTGTTAATCTGGTGTGACAGCCCCAGGGTTGGCCCAATCCTGTATGCTGTTGGTTGTTCTTCCCCTCTGTTTCAGGAGGCTGATGGGTGGAGTTGAGGCATTGGCAGTGATGCTGCACATCTGAGTAGGAGGGACTCAGAGGCTATAAATTAGACCTATAGGAGCTTCTCACTCTCTTCCCCTGGCCAGGTGACAGACATCGCCATTTTGTTGTCTTTTTGGTTTTCTACAAATGCACACACACTGATTGACTGATAACACCTATCTATTGTATTATTTACTTACTTTTCTGCATTAAATATGACTTAATTTGCAGACTATGTGTGGTTTTCCTCTTTTGTCACACAGTTTGAGCCAACATACAGTTCAGACTTGTGCCATTTCAAAAGTAATATGAAAATGTTACTTGGTCTGATGTAGTATGATTGCCATTGGAACTTTTAGGGAAAAGTGAGCAGGTACCATCAGATTAAAAGAAAGTGTGTATGTCTGAAACAGGCTTAAACTTCATTACATCCATTATAAAACACACCTTAAAAAATTGTACAATAAAGACAATGAACTAGAAAGGCATCTAAAAAGATACAAGATAATAAACGGCCATGTTTTGATACCGCCAAGAACAAATCTACCTAGTTTGTAATAAGATGTCAAAAATGTACACATACATTTATCGGTGCAAATCTTAAGGGGGGAATATAAAGTTAAATAAAATAATAGTTTTTTACCTCTTAAAAAGCAGCAGCTTGCCCCTGTTCACATCTGTAAAAAGCTAGCAGCCTAGCTTGGGTTAGCATGAAAACAGAAAGCAGGGAAACTACTCTTTTTGAAGGTAGCAAGCCCTCTAAAGCTCACTAGTTAACATATTGTTTATCACTATTTTCAAAAATATATGTATAAATTACGGTGTGCAGTTAGAAGTGAGCTATGTGCTAATTAGATACTACCACTGGAGCAGATAAATGATTTTTTTCAGGGTAATCGTTCAAAATGTGATACAAGCACCAAACTTGGCACAAATACTCCTTGGGGGTTATCTTTTTGAAAAGCTATGTTGGCCACCTGAAATTCAAGATGGCTGCCATTTTTTTCAAGATGGCCGCCATAATCAATACAGGAATATTAATTTTCGCAATAAATATACACAGACTTGCTCAATATGGATGATTCTGGTACCGAATCATACATTTTAGACCATGCAGAATCTGGTTTTTGGACTTCTGAATCACTAAGAAGCTTATTTTTACCTTATTTGGGACTTCGGATCAAAATTACAGAACTGTGGTTAACCTACATAATGCTATAGTAGTGCAGTA
>OMNN01102769.1:28351-61127 GCA_900302755.1 Chromis chromis
TTAATCTCTCCAAATCCCAAATAAAAAAATAGTGGCGAAGCTGAGCGATGCAGAGCAACATCAGATGCATGTTGCTTTCTCAGTTTGAGTTCTTGAGTTCTTGTTCTTGGTGCTTTTACCCTGCATCTAAAGCAGGGGTGGGCACTCCTGGTCCTCGAGGGCCACTATCCTGTATGTTTTAGATGTTTCCCTCTTCCAACACACCTGATTCAAATGATCAGGATCGTTCTCAGGCTTCTGCAGAGCTTGATGATGAGCTGATTTGAATCAGGTGTGTTGGAAGAGGGAAACATCTAAAACATGCAGGATAGTGGCCCTCGAGGACCAGGATTGGGCACCCCTGTCCTAGAGTCTTCAAATTTCCAGGAGGAGTTTCTGGTGAATGGAGAGAATGCAGCAAATTCTGGCAATCAAGACTCAATTTCTTGCTTAAGACCTCTCAAATTCAGGATTTAAAAAAAAAAAAAAACTGCAAATAAAGTGGATGTTCAAAAAATTCGGAAAAACATATCTCTAATACATAGGATCTATTTGATAAATTTTGTTGTGAGAATATCTGAATGACATTACTGATGCGTAGAAAGCTTTAAGTTATAGTGCAGCAGATAAATGATTTTTTTCAGGTGAATCTTTCAAAATGTGATACAAGCACCAAACGTGCCACAAAAACTCCTTGGTGGTTACCTTTTTGAAAAAGTACGCTGGATACCTGAAATTCAAGATGGCTGCCATTTTTTCAAGATGGCCGCCATAATCAATACTGAAATATTACTTTTCGCAATAAATATACACAGACTTGCCCAATATGGATGATTCTGGTACCGAATCCTACATTTTAGACCATGCAGAATCTGGTTTTTGGACTTCTGAATCACTAAGAAGCTTATTTTTACCTTATTTGGGACTTTGGATCAAAATTACAGAACTGTGGTTAACCTACATAATGCTATAGTAGTGCAGTAGGTCTTAGGGTTAGGGTTAAATAGAAATACGTGTTGTAGATGTACATGTATCACTCTTAATAAAATGTAGTTTCATATCATTGCAGATGCCGTATTCCCTGTTAATTTTTCACTGTTTTGGGCTAGAAATTGATCTAATTGAGAAATGATCTTGAGCAATGTCCCGCCCACAGCACTATCTGATACGAGTAATAGCCAATCAACACACAGGATCAATGTTGAAACATTCTCATTTAATTAAACATATTGAAAGCACAAACAGACAAAGGCATAATGTTTTGTGTTGAAGTTTGTGTTAATTCAAATTTTGACACTAGGATTTTCATTTTTACCTTCAAATCTTAGTTCCAAATATTGGTTACCTTTCTCCTGGATTACTAATAATCAGTGTCGGCCCTGAAAAAAAAACATTGATCGACCCTTACTGAATACCCACATGTCTTTCTGTGAAATTAATTATACATGTTTTTATTTCTGCGTCCAAGTTATTATGCTTCCTAAGAGCTCTTGTTTAAAACTTTGTTGGCGTGCCATGTTTGTTAAATTCAAAATGTTTGTTATCTTAATGTGTGCTATCTTACCATCAGTTTACATAGAAGGTACTTTCCAGTGTTGGCCATATCTCTTGCTCTGTGCATTCCTTAATGAGGCCATTACAAGTGGAAAATTTTTCCAAAGTTTAAATTAGGATGTGCTCCTAAAGAAGTGAGATTAGCCACGCTTTCACTTTAATAGGAGTATTGCATTTGTAGTTTCACATTCCCATTGAACTATAGCATTTACTAGAGCTTAGTGTTTCTCCTCACTTTTTTCACTTGCTTCTTATATTTTGATGTGGTATTAATCAAAAAAATCCTCTGCAGCTTTACTAATGTCTCTTTGTCTGTCTCTCTGTGTCCCCTGCATCCTCCACTCTCTTCTTCAGGTCATGGAGAGCATTTGCCCTTGTTAAAAGTACAATCTCATACACAGCCAGCACGTGGGTGGCAGTTAGAGGGTGCATCGTCTAAGTCAGCTGGAGGTCATGTGTGAAGCTGTGGTCTGATGCCCACCCTTCACTCAGCGTTGGCCATGGACGGGGAGAACTACCTGCATCCAGAAGGCCCTCAGCTGGACAGCAGCTTGTTCTCTGTGCCCTCCTCTAACATGGAGGTATGTTTTGTGTGTGTTTACTTACATAGACAGATTTGCACATTTATTAAACATGTTTGTTTTCCTCATCGTGCAGAAAACATCTATGCAATTCAACATTTTTGATCACTCCCTTTTATAGGTCAAATACAGTAAAATCAAAATCAAAAAATTCTTATTAAGCCAAGCAGGGAAATTTCTTTGCAACAGCTGCTTAAGATTATGGAAGTATATAACTTTGGGGGCTAGTTAAACAGGGGATGTAAACAACAACCAAGATGGCATTTGAAAAATCCCTGGATCCATGTGTAGTATGGGTGCATCCCCACTGCTAACAGAACATCAATGTCTGGCCTGCAGAGACATTCCTTAATGGTAATGCTACAAGGGTCATGTTAGCTCGCCCATCTTACTGTCCAGGGATCTCATTTTGCCCATAGGAGGGAGATACGGCCTATATGTCCTCTGCTCCATCAGTCTCTGTTATGTAGATCCAGCTTTGTCCTCCTCCTGATTTCTGTGTAAAAGTAAATGTGGGAAATTTCAATTATTGTCTCAGTGCTTAGAAGTGTTTAGCATTTTGTTAAAGATAATTTCCTATTTTGTTAAAAGCATTACTTGAACCTTTAAATTGTTCTAGGGATCATCTTAGCATCCCTAAAAGATTTTGCTTAAGGAGAAGAATACTTGGCAATCCCAGCAGCACCAGCCAAAGGCAATCCCCTAGGTCGCCCTTTTAAAGAAAGTTATCTGGATCCGCACAAAAGTTTAACGGGTTCTTCATTTTTCCATACTCCACCTCTTTAGCAAGTTTCATTAAATTCAACCCAGTCGTTTTTTTATAATCTGTCTAACAAACAGATATGAAAACACTACATCCTTGGTAGAGGTATTAAATATATAATTCCATGCATTAAAGGATGTAATAAGGATAGAACATTGAATTCTTACGCTGGTTAGATTTGTGTTGGCCCTTTGCTTTACATTTTTCTTACTAACTCTCATCAAGCATGTAAGGAAGAAGCTCCACCTAAAACTGATGACACAACTCCTCAAACATTTACTGTTAAACATAAAAATACTGGTTGCACTGGTTGTGTGACATCTGTGGTGACATTCATCTAAAAATGTGTGAGAAAGGAAGTGATCTTAATTGTGGTAATGCCTACATTTCCATTGTAGACTAAATATCGAGGGCTCCCTTCACACTAATTTCCTCACATATTCTTAGTGGGGTGGAGGCATACAGAGAGTTGGTTTTATCTGTCAACATTTTCAGGTATTTACCTCGGTCACTTGAATTTTTCAGTAAAGCTGAATGGATTTTTTTATTGCGACAATCTCAGTTTCAAATTTTTATTTGAAGTACTTGTAACCAGAGAAACAGCCCCCAAAGGTTTTGAGCACCACAGACAAAGTTCCACCCACAGGCGTTGTAACGGGCTAGGGACTGAAATTCCAGAGAATTTCTCAAAATCTCGGCACAAAAAACTGAAAGTATTCATCTCTCTACATTCTACTTTGATGAATGTTTTGTAACTTGGCTGAACTGACCATTAAAATTGCTTTACACTGAAACAAACAGTATGTACTGTGTTTAAATGTGCTATATGAATAAAACTTACTTACTTACTTACTTCTACTGCTACATAAGATGTTCAGTGTTAAATACATATTTTCATTTTGTGTGTTTTAGAGTTCAATATATGCCTCCTCTGGTTCCTGGGGATCCTTCTCTCAGCCGGCTGGATACAGCATACACTGCCCTATGCAATCTGGAAACCAGTAAGTTAATACAAACGTGCAAACAAATTGTACAGTACTCTGCATTATCATAAGCTGAGAATAAGTGCAGCAGCAGAAAGTCTGCATGTGGGTAAGTTTGAAGAACTTTTAGCATTGTGCAACAAGTTCCCACACGGTGGTTAAGAGACTGGAAGAGAATGTTCCATAACAAATACAATGTTCAGTACTCACATCAGGCAGTGGCCTTTAGATTGAAGGCTGTAAACCGTTAAAATATGGCGATAACTACCTACAGAAGTTTCACACATGAGCCAACAACATCCCCTATTAACCCCAGGACTCTGAATTATTAGATCTGTTTTCATTATTCAGTGTTGTGTTGTGTTTAGGCTGTAGGTGTCTTGTGAAGTTCTGCTAATGGAGTTTTTATTTGACTAATACACACATATAAATAGCAAACAGACACATTTCCCTATTTATTTGTAGACTTAAATAGAACACAGACAGTCCTTTCAAATCATTAAAAAGAATACACACTGATACTTTCTATTTATAAGAAGTACCATAGATTCACAGCTTTGTATTTTGTGAAAGGAAGTACTGTATATTACCATAGGATAATGTAAGATGTGATCAAATATACAGTCATTAGAAGTGTGTGTAACAATGCTTGAAGTGGAATGCGAGTGGTGCTGCTTCACTCTTGAGTAAATTTATATTTATGTGATTAAAAAAATGTAAGTACACTGGTTAACCCTAATATAAAAGTCTTGTCCTGTGATTGAAGTACAAGACATTTAAAACTGTCTCGATAGGGATTCTTCTTGTTGAAATTAATTGAATGCATTATTGCAACACATGGGGTGACCTAATACAATCAAGCCAATACATCACTTCCTATCCTGACAGCGACCAGATCACGTCATTAGGGAGGGTCTTCTTTATCCCTGGTGGGTGACATGTTCTCAGCCTTACTAGGGGATTAAGCTTAACATCTTGCAACCTGGCTCTGATTTTATGACCTCACCTCTAAATTTTGTCTCTTTCTTCCCACATAAGGTGTGTATGTGTGAGAGAGTGTAATTCAAAGACTGTGCAACAGCTTGGCTATGTTAGCTGTGTTGGTTAAGTAGCTTGCAGACAGAGCAGAAACAGAGCTGAACCACCTACAGTGCCTATAAAGAGTATCGGACACCCCCCCCACCCCGAAAAATGACTATCTTGTGTCAAAGTGAAAACTGATTTCGACAAAATAATAGGAATTAATTAGAAATATAAAACGCACAATAAGTCACTGCATAAGTATTCACCCCCTCTAAAGTGGGGGCGAATACTTATGCAGTATTCAACACAGCTGCAGTTAGCGAATGTGTCTCGGGTGGTTTTAGTTGATAAAGACACCTTTATCTAGAAGGTCCATTCACTGCTGAATCAGTAGTCCTGGCTGTAACTCCACCATGAAGACAAAAGAACACTCCAAGCAACTCTATGAAAAGGTTATTGAGAAGCACAAGTCATGGGATAAGACAAGATAGTCTCTCTGCGATATTTCTTCCACTTCCTAGTAATAAATTTAACTGTAATCCAAGGGACATCTAGTGACTTGGATGTTTTTCTCTTATCCATTCCCTGAGGTATACTCTTCAATAACATTGTCATTTGCTATGTGCGTTGTATTTTGTTTTCATGGTATATGTTATAATTCACCTGCGACTGGAGCATCCAAATACAGGTGTCTTTATACCACAATCACTTGAGACACATTCACTGCACTCAAATGATCTCCATGTCACGACTTCTAGCACCAACTGGCTGCATCTTTTTTGAATTAGGTGAGTCACTTGAAAAGAGGTGAATACTTACGTAATCACTTATTTTAATCGGTTGCCATTACTTTGTAGAAATCTGTTCTCACTTGGACACGAAAGAGTATGTTTTTGTAAAATTTTGTCCAAGAAAAGCCAAATTAAATTTACCATAATTCAATGCTGAAAAGCAATAAAAGGGTAAAACTTCCAGGAAGGGTGAATACTTATTATAGGTACTGCACCTAAATTGGTTAACACACCTTTTACTACCTGGCTTTGGTTACAGGGGTTTGGTTACTGGTCTGACTTTTGCTCGGCTTTGGTGAAGACATGTTTCTTTTAGAGATGGAAATTTTATTTAGTACTGACACATAAAATGGCCTGTAAAGCATATTTAGACTAGTCTTAGAAAGGACGAAAGAGAAGTTATGTAACTCAGAGTAGTATGTAAGCAAAAGAGAAAATCTAAAATGAAAACTGCCCTCATGTAATTCTGGCATGTAGCAGGATCTGTTAAAGATGACGTGTTGCCTGTAATAGCACTTGAAGTCATATTTTACATGTGTGCGCAGTGTGGCTTGCCATTTTTAAAATCTTTTTGATGCTACTTATGATCGCGCACAGTTTTACATAATCGGTCTTTCTTCCAGCAGAAAGATCTACCATGACCACTATCAGAAAAGCACTGTTTTGCCAAAGCAGGCAGCAAATATGTAGATTAAATTTGAGATTTGTGTGGATTGTCTGTATATCTACCCACACTATCTGTTCTGTGATTCAGTGGATAAGGACCTACTATTTCCATGCTCTCTGAGGCAAAACTTCTAAAATGACTTTAATTTACTCATCACCAAACATGTTATAGTAAACACAACTGAAGAAGTGCTTGTCCAAAGACTGTTTTGTATTGTTATTACTCTTTGTGCCGTGCTGCTTTAAAAGTTCAAACATCGAATGACGTGAAAGCTCAATCTGTGGTTTTCAGCTTTACTCAAAGTGGAATTTTCTGACATCAAGCTGGTTTTACAAGATTCTTATCTTACTTTCTTTCACACAGAGAACAAATTGATCAAAATCACAAGGGATCTGTGGTTTACAGCAAGAATAGTGTGATTGATCTACATAAGTATTGTGCTGTAAAGACTCTCATCTAACAGGGATTGGATGTTAATTCTGTCAGTAAATATTTGTTGCAAAGTATTGCAGCAAACAGCATCTGATCATGTGGTCATTCGATGCTGACATTTTTGCTGAGACACTCTTAAGGGTTTCTCGCCTGTGTCAGTTCAACTAAATAAACAAGACAGTGGGCTTAAACCTGCATCACTGCGTATTCCTATTTACTTCTAACATTCATTCTGCCTTTTTTCACATGACTGTGTGTGGTCTTTTTTTCCTTGCAGTATCTGAAAGGTACAGAGCAGACTGATGCTTAGTATGACTGACTTACACTCCGTAGTCCTCATTTGCCTGCTGACATGCCCATTGAGAACAAGCAGAGGAATGAGTAAATTACAGTGAGGGAAAAATGTGAATGGTGAAGTAATCTGGTTAGTCAGATTGATGCACTGAGAGACTGAAAGCTCCCACTCACCTGCACACAGCAGAAACTATTTTTATAAAAAAAAAAGTGGGGAGAAAAAACCCCAGAGATTCTGACTAGAGGTTAAAAAGAAACAGTTCAATTCTCGGTCATGGCACTGGAGTTTACAGGGCAGAGATCTCATTATACCAACTTCTGTGCCACATAATGCATTACAATACATCAGCCCTTCAGAAAACTTTTGTAGAACTTTTGAGACTGTGTGTTCGATCAGTCCTGATGATACTGTATAGATATCATATGTGATGCTGTCTCTTACATGATACAAAGTAGTTTCTCAACCTTTGGGCAGTAAAATCCAGAACAATAATGTCTGACATAGGGCTCTATTTTGATGTTGGCTCACAATGAGGAGCACAGGCTCTTCACTGCTGAACTGGTTTGGTTTTGGAGCTTTTATTTTATTAATGCAGTCTAAGTTACAGTTTTAAAGTTCAGTTTTTTTAGATTTATTTTTGGCCTTTTCGTGCGTTTATCAGAGAGGACAGGACAGTGGATAGTTAGAAACGGGAGAGAGTGGGGAAGGACATGCGGTAAATGGCCGAGGTCTGACTCAAACCCGGCACAGCCGCTATGCCTGCGCATGTGGCGACATAACCGCCAGGGTGTCAGGGCGCCCAACAAGCTAGTTTTGCAGTGAATATGGCATTAATGGCAAAGTGATGGAATGAAAAGTGAATCATTCTGGCCACCTGTCATCTGTCTAGCAGCAGCCAGTAGCCTATGCTAATGGCCTCTCCTTTTCCCTAGTGTCTAGTGTTTTCAGCCGTCTGAAGGCAGCAGGTATCTTTTCCCTCTTCACACTCTAATTGATTATGCACACTGTCAAGCTTCAGTTACACACATCAGAACCACTGCTGTTTTATTTTTTTCGTCACCAGCATCAGCCTGCTACAAACCACAGACATCTCTGTGCTTATGTAAACAAAAACTTGGAGATTGATACAGTGAAAACAGTTCACACAGTTACATGAAAAAAACATTGATCAGTTAAAGCGTCCCCCAGAGTCCCATTTAGAATCTAGACTGGAGTGACGGTAAGGAATCTTTCCAACCTCAAAGACCTGGAGACACAAAAGAGGCGTGGTCTAAAATCTCAATGGAGGCATGCAAAAAGCTTTTTAGCAATTGTAAGAACCATTTGTTTGTTGTTGTTTTGACTATGGACAAAAAATATACAAAATTGTGGACATTCAAATTTTAGTAAAATGTAAAAGAATAGATAGAATTCTCTAAAATAGTGTTTAACCTTCTTTTGTCCCTTGTTTATCATTTTTCAGGCAGAAGAAACACATTGGTCTAAAGAGAAATTGATCAAAACCAAATAACGCATGGATATGAATAATTTTACTGTGTTTAGGTCCCACACAGACACAGCTGCTGCTTCTTGACTTCATTATAGTGCTAGATCAGTCTTTACTTCACTCCACATTTCAAAGAGAGCTATCGAAACATCAGAGCCTCTTTCTTGTCTTTTTGATGCAATGAGACAGTGAAAGGAGTTGAGCTTCTTGATATCATTTATTTTACCTGCTGTCTGCCTTCTCTGCTTTATTCACTGTTGACACTGCCTTCAGCGTCTTCGCTGTCTCACAGTGCTATGACCCAAAGTTCACCTATTGTACACAGCTGTAAGCATGAGAGTTAAATTTCATGATGGTGCTTGCTATGAGGAAGTGTCCTTCCATAGAGCCTTTGGTGTTAGTTATTGTTGTGTGTTCTTCCAAGGACTTGCCGTTAGTTGTTGTTGTGTATCATTCTTTATTCTGTAGCCGTAGGAATTCAGAAAACGGTGATAATCGTCATCATTTTTTTCTGTGGAAGTAGCATTGAACTGTAATGTTTGTGAAGGGATTGTGTTGTCTCACAGTGAAATTATTTTTTGGACTGTTGTCTTTAGTTGAGCTCTGTTGAATTGTGTTTAAATGATGTGGCAGAGCCCTTAGTTGAATACACGGACATCATAGCTCTCACGTCTTAGTCTCACTATTTAAGTTGTATATAAATGCTATAGTGGTGAGTGGTTGGAACAGTTGGAACTGTATGTGCGTTTTCTAAACTATACAAAGTTTAAGAAGAAGAAAAAGCATGAAAACTTGGATTTTTGATCTGATAAATGTTAAATGTAGTTGAACATGCTGGACCGCTCAACATCGTGCTATTGCAATTACTCTGTCCACTAGTACATAAAAGCAGAGTCTTTCCTTGGAATTGTTCTTTCATAGAATTTGAAATCTTTTTGCATATATTGTCAAGGAATCTTACCAAGTAAAGCTGCCCTATTCAAAGACATATGCATAATGCATGATTCCTAATTCCTAATATAAGGTATAAAGAATTTTCAAATTGTATTTAATTTGGAATTTATTTCCCCAAATATTGCAATTTCTATAGCGCGTAGCACTGTGTTGATTTACGTCAGCTTTGCGACTGAAGCACATTATACTGTTTGAAACGTTAGTTCTGACACTTCCCTTATCATGAATTTGTCATCAAACAAAGCAGACTACCAGGAAATAAGTAATTAAAAAATACTTGTTGATAATCGTCGTGCTAGCTGGTTGTCTGATAACAACCTGGTAAACGCCCTTTGATGGGATTGCCTAAGAATGATGTTGTTGCATGCTTGGCCAGTAAATTTAGCCTCAAATTGGAGAATGTGGAAAACAACAATGTTTAACTTGATGATCTGTACACAGCTACAGGCTCCGTAGTATCGGTTGTAGACAAACAGTTAGTCAGTCAGCTGCTTTGGCTGATTGCCCCAAACCAGCTTTGTGTTGTTGGAAAGCAGCTGATGCCCGCTTGCCAAGTCTTCTGCTGTAATAATATCACTGTCATTGGCCATAGGGAAGCAAAGGGGATTTCCAATGTGGATGATCATTTTCAGTGATAAACAGTGCTTTCTGGGAATTAAACAGATTCTCCACCCTTTTTTCCCTAGTATCTAGACACCACTGATGATTAATCTTTTTTTCAATACAGATATTTTTTGCCATATTAAACTTTTTATTTGCTTGACTGCAGGAAGCTACAGCATTTTATTATATTATTATTATTATTATTATTATTATTATTATTATTATTATTATTATTATTATTAACTAATAAAAAATAAGAGTTTTTGTGAAATTGCATTGCAGCACAGTAATATTTGTGGTTATTTTAAAAGAAAACTGCAACGTTGAAAACAGATCACTCACCAAAAATTGAACGTTTGAACCCAGACAGAAAGTTTTCAGCAGAGTATGTTGTTCAATTAAAAAAAATATAGTAACCATGTTTCCATAGTCTGGTTTACATACACTGGCTAAGGGCTGCCCTTTCATCCTTCTGGTGTGTTTTGAACTTAAATCAATCAGCCTCACTGATCTCTGGCCCGTGGTTGACGACACAGAGCCAAATCCTTTCAATAGCTTTGGCCAAGCTCAATCCCCTTGAGCTTAAACTTGGCACATGATTGGATGAGGAGAATGAGGGAGGGTACGCTCACAGTTCCACCTTGACTGAGGTTTTGGTTTCGTTTTGACTGCGCAACACTTTGAGCACAGTGGCTGGTTGCGTTATGAGGACTTGTAGTCAGGAAGAAACTGAAAATATCTCTTGTTGGGAATGCAGGGTCTTTTGACCTGCTTCAGTTGTTAACATAAGGTACAAGGAGATGGTTGGTTCACTGAATATTCATAGCAGGTAGGAGCTGTTCTTTTTCTGTATTTTTAACTTTCAGTCTGTGTTTCTCTTTAGCCCTCTGTGCCTGTCACCTGACTTGTTTTCTAACCTTGACACTCTGTGCCTGTCCTGAGCTAACATGTATGTTTCTCTTATCTTTCTAGTTTATTCGACAGCTGAAGTTGCTGTTGTTGCTGGCTTTGGGCACCTGGTTTCACTTTTTTTTTTATAGTATCAGCTATCCAATCAATCACACCTTTTCGAAAAGTGAAGGAGACCAAGGGATTTATTTTTTAACTGTTGTGAGAAAACAAAACTGAAAGTGTTTCCACCTGTTGGGTTGTAATTGATAAAACCTTATTTAATGCAGTATTATAATGTTAGGTCATTGTATTTCAGTAAAAACAATACTAGACTCATCTTAAGATGTGTATCACTTACCTGCTTGACATGGGATATTTTAAAGTGGCCATGTTTATTCGACAGCTGAAGTTGCTATTGTTGCCGGCTTTGGGCACCTGGTTTCAGATTGTTTTATAGTATCAGCTAGTATTCAGTCACTCACACTTTGTTTTTGAAAAGTGAAGGAGACCAAGGGATTTATGTATATTCACTGTTGTGAGAAAACAAAACTGAAAGTATTTTCACCTATTGGGTTTGTGTTATGGGTTGTAATTGATAAAACATTATTTAACGTAGTATTATAATGTTAGGTCATTGTAATTTAGTAAAAATACTAGACTCATCTTAAGATGTGTATCACTTACCTGCTTGACATGGGATATTTTAAAGTGGCTTTGTCACCTGTCCACTTGTCATTGCACTGTAAAAAAGGCTGTGGTTCGTGGCAGCTATAAGGTGTACATTTTTGTGTATGAATGAAAGTGAAGTATGTCAATATGTGTTGGTTTTACTAAGGTACAAGTCAGTAAATAGGAATTAAAACAAACTAACCCTCTTCTTTCCTCTCCAGGCAATACCACTTGAACAGCAGCACTACCACCACCACTCCAGATATGCACATGGACATGTACTCGGGATTCTCTGACGTGGACTTTTCCAGCCTCAACCTCCCTCGGAATGGAGATTTCACCCAGGTTAGTTTCATATAGCTGGTTTACTTGGGGGAAGTATTTATATTTGCAATAAAGTTACACACACATTATAATGCCTGCAAAAGTCATGAAGAAAATGCTCATACATATGCTTAAAGACAGACGTCCATGTCTTTCTATCTGGCCCCTGCTCTGTTTTACTTGCTTATCAGAGGGAAGGACTGTGCGTCCCACCCACCTCTTTCATCCTGTCTTTCATGTGTATTTAGCTCAGCTTAATTTACTGTAGAGCAACCTTATTAAAGCCTAGTGTTGTCTAGACAAATGCAGCAGCACCTGCCCCATTCCTGTCAAGGCATGTCATTAATTAGACACTGTAATTTAACATTATTATACTTTTCCACACTGCACCTTCAGAAATGACTGATAGGTGAACCCAGAACCTCTTGGAATTGTATCCATTAAGTGTGAAACATTTTTGCAGTGTTTTAGGTATGTAAGAAAGTCCTGCAGTGGGTTTAAGCTCTTGTGAATAATTTGAGTTGTCTGTGGGATTATCCTTGACTATGGCATTCATTTGAGAATGGGAAATACTTAGACATGGGCAGTGAAGGCACAGCCTTCTGCTCACTCATTTACCCTACCGTTCCAGATGGTTACTATACATCATTTGCATTTTCTATTTCTGTGCACTTTGTGTTGGTCCAGTCAATTCCTTATTGTTAGCTTTGTATGAACAGCAGCCAATGTAATGACACAGACCAGTGAGTTTCTAATTTGAAGCCATTTTGGCCCGAGTTGATGAGTGCCATTATGGAACTACATTAAAACAGAATATGCTATGATGATGAGTTTTAAGAAGGGGGGGGTCATGGGTTGCCAAGTCGACAGGCAGTATCCCCCTTATTATTAGCCGTCTGCCACTAGAAAAGGCAAAGCTGTCAGGATTTTTCTTAGTTCAACATAAGGCCAAAGCAGTAAATAATCAGTGATGGGCTGAGATGTGACAGCCAAGATGTGGCACAACACAAGGCTTCTCTTACATTGCGTTTCTTTTTAAGGTCCCCACAGGGCCTAGTAATTATTATGTATTATATTATAAAAAATGCAGACAGTGAGGAATGTGGATTAGAGATAGACATCTAATAAATCTCAGTAGATAAAATGCAGTAGCAGATGTATAGCTGCTACATTATTACTACTATTAGACAAAGAGATATTTAAACCGCACCATGCAAGTATAAATTACACACATAACGTGACCAATATATTGTTTTTTTCTCTAGATAAAACCTCTCATACAACTTCTGATGTATATGATAATGAAATCCAGTAAATTTAAAGAAGTATTAAAATAATATTTAATGCTGTTTTTTTAATGTTCACCCAGAACTCTTTTAGCATCTACAATAATTAAAGGATTAAAAAAAAAACACTTTATGTTATGTTAATAATTTTTAATTAATTTAAATACAAAAGAAAATAGGGTTTTGTGTATTAAACACTAATTATGAACTAACTACCTATTAACAAAGTACTATAAATGGCCTACTTTCACATTGAAGGATTTTTCTTAAGCAACTGCATTTTTTCTCCCAGGAGGCTACAGTCTTTTTGCCCAAGGGTTTTTATAAAAGCTCAGGCTTCGTGCGATTTGTTCAGTTTTATATTAAGCAAGGTTTTGCCGAATTACGCTAGAGTCTCACAGGTGATTTATAATGTGCCTGTCGGAGGAACACTTGCAAAAATAACCGAGAGTTTTTAATGTACAAATCAAATTGCCAGACATCTCAGTTAAAGTTAATAATTAGCAACGCATTAAAAGGAAGCACAAGTAGAGATAAAAACTACACATCAGACTTTCAGTTCATGTCTGTGTCCAGCTGTGGGCATGGGTGTGATGTTTCTTTGGAAGAAAAAAAGAACATTGTGTGAAGTTAGATGAAAATGTTTTGTTTATATTCTAAGCTGTGGAGTGTGGGGAGATTTCAAGAAGGAAGACTACACATGAAGAGTTTCATATGGAAGAAAGTGATGAGTCATCCTCATCACGCGCATGCTTTGTCGTGCTTACATGGATTTTGTGATTCATGTGGGGTTTCCCCGGTTTTCCATCTGCCTGTATTAACCTGCATGGCTATAGCTTACTTCCAGACTGGTAATTCTGAGGGTTTGTGATTACGTGATACATGCTGGATCTAATAATCTATATAATCAGAAGACAGTTGTTGTGTGGATTTAGTTTAAATTAGCCTGTTTATGATAAGTACATTTAAGAGCAGTAGGTTTGGTTTCCTCGTGTCCTGGTGGAGACTTGGAATGTTACGATGCCTGTGTGTCTGTGCGAGGCAGAAAGAGAGACGTTTTGTGCTCATGTTGTGCTTTCTCAGCTGTTCTTTCTGGTTTTGGACACGCCCTGCCATGTGAGGCATGGGGAGAAAATCTAAGTCACGGGGTCATCATGACTAATCCGCCACCTCACACTCAGCCCCTTTTTCATCCTCCATTACATGCCAACTCATCCCATTTTTTCCTCTCTCTGTCCACATTAAAAAGTTTAGCATGATTTCTTGTGTTTTTTGTTTGTTTTTGTTTTGTTTTTCTGCTGGTGAAACATGACAGTACGGAAGACATGCAGACGCGCATGACTGGGTAGAGTTGTTGACAGGATTGTTTAGTTTGTCAAGTGACTGCCATGTTTACCTCAGCAATTTCCCTGTTTCAGTTACAGCTGTAGAGTCATTAGGGAAATCTCTGATGGTTTGCACGGCTTCCCGCAGTCTTACAGTTTGTTTATGCAGCTCACCAGAACCCAGTTGGAATATCCTCATATTATAAGGAAACGCACTGTTGCAGCAAGCGGACAGGAAGTATATTTCTAGATTGCTGGTAACTTTGAAACAGGAGCTGAATGTTTGTTTGCATTAGAATTAATAGACTCCCTTTTGAGACTTGATATCCTCTTTGGATTATCTGTCGGTTACAATGCACGTAATCAGGAGCTAATAACTGAAATGGAATACGTGGCCACTGTTGTAAGATGTGGATAAGGTGGATGTGCCATTTGAATTGTGATTCAGTCAAATCACAAAATGTCTCATTTTTGTCCTAATAGGAATTTATGACACCTTAGTTCTACTATATTACTAAATTAAATCACATCTAATTAATAAATGTTAAATCAATTCATTTATATTGACAAATTAAAGTAGCATATATGTGTTAGTTTGCATTTAATATATTTTTTAATTAGTAGGGTTAGGGTTAGTAAATAATCATTTGATATGCCAGGAACACTGAGGCGTTGCGCTTTACAGCTAATATTGCGTCATTGCAGTAATTTCATTCATGCCCCCCCAGAAAGCTCTAGAAGCAGCCCCTTTGTTCCCAGAAAACTGCCCTGTGTGATTAAAAAAACACACACACAAAAAAACGTATGCTCAATTTCATAGTTTTTTCCCACTAAAACACTAAAATCTAATTTCGTTTTAGTGTTTTTCTTCATTTTAAACCATCATTACACTCTTATAAAAGGCAGTAGATTGTAAATAACTGCCAGATATTGAAAGTTTCTTCTGAAAAAATGGGCACAAGCACTCACTGACCCTTTTGTAATCAAAATAAGAAAAAAAGACCAGATGGACATTTTGAGGCTCAGGTCTTAAAGGGTTAAGTATTATAATCACTCTGCTTGAGCCCAGTAAAATGACGATAAACAGTGGAAACCAAATTTAGACTTAATTATATTTACTGATTTTTGTTCATTTCAAGTATAAACAAGAAATAATGGCAGACAGAGCATGACAGGCTGAGAGCACAATAAACCCTGATATTTCAGTTCTGCTGACATTGCACACGTGCCTGAGGTAATGTGCAGAAAAAGAAAAAGCTGTAACATGAACAACACTTCACCATGGTTTGAAGGAGCACTGTACACTTAGCCACAATGACACATGCATACCAACCCAGTCTGAAGTTGGGTAATTTGTGGACCTTAAATACATAAAACTTTATGCAGAGAATCAGAATGACAATAAGATTTACTGGAAGACAAAAAACACAACTCTTTCACTAACCACTCTGGCTAACCTCAAGGACTGAGCAGCACATTGCAAGCTCACACATCAACACACCTACTGTATCCTCTGTATTCGGTGCACATACAGTATGTGCACATGTGCGCTCACTTATGCACGTTTAGGCTTATTCACAGTTACAGTCACAGGCTGCATGCTCTCATTTAGTCTAAGTGCGGTTCCTCTCACTATTACACACACATACTCGTGCGGAGTGCACTTCTAGGAAGAGTTCATTTGCATTAACTCTTTTCAGTTTTGCTTTTTGTATAATTGATATCTCTGTATTTGCTGAATACGTCATACCCAAAACTCCGAAGTGTGAATCTGTCTTTAGGCTTCAACTCATCCTGGCTGCAAATGGCAATGACGTCTATAAATCAGTAGGAGAACCGTCTTTGTCTTAAGAGATGTTGTTCCTACAATCCTACATGTATTTAAAGTTCGAGATGATCTCAGAGCACCCATGACGGCATGAGAAGAACATGCAGCACGATACAGAAAGACCATGTCATGCCTAGACTGGGTTTGAAAAATGGGCAGGTTTACTAAACCTTCATTAAACTCATATTTTGTAGGGACAAGCACAGTTCAGACCCCAAAAAAATACATTTTTCAGCTGCTCCAAAGACGCTAAACATGCCTAGAAAAAAACATGCACAGTACATCCAGATGTGTCAAGTTAATGCAAGTGGACAGACTATTTTTTAAGCCATTTCAATTAAAATGGTGGAAGGTTTTGATAAACTGAAAAGTGCTCTGCTCCAGAGCTCTGTTTTACTGCCTTAGAGGATTATCTTGTTTTGCTTATTTCTTGTGGCACGCCAACGGTGATATAAATCAGTTGGCATTTCTCGGTTCCTTCCTGATAAGTCGCAGTAACACAAAGTCACTTGAATGGCCTACTTTAAGGAGGAAGTTAAAGGTTAATTTGACGTTTTGTTAATAGGTGCACTGCTTTCCTTGGAGAGCAGGTGCTCCACCTAATCTACTTTAATTTTAGAGTAGCTTTAGAGGGTTCAAGTTATCTATTCTGCAGTTTATAGGAACTCAGTATTTGTTGTTCTTTTGGTTTGTTTTTCTTTGAAAAACACAAAAAGAACTCACAATTATTAATGCAAACTGAAATTGACACCCACAACACTTCAGGAGACATGTATAGTGTTCACAGTGTGCTAGCACTTACAAAGAACATTAGAGAGTAAAATACAATTACCTTCCAAAAACAGTCCATGCAGCCCGCAACCAGTTTTGTGATATGTTGTCTCAGTCAGCCAGCTTTTCTACAACACCAGGAGTAAAGATGTGCCATATGAGAATGAGATTCTGTGTTAAAGTGCTTGTTCATTTTGTCAGTGAAATAATTCATCTTTCTTCTTTAGGCTGTGATGCAATAAGGTGTGTGTGGGTGTTTGGGTGTTTGAGTATTATAAAGAAACTCATCAATGATTCATTCCTCCCCGATGGCCCTCCATGTTGCACCAAACACACACAGAGACACACATACACAAATTATTCAGAGGATTCCCACTCATACAATGATGACACCATGGACAGGCGCCACTCCGTCTCTGAGAGTCTGACTCCCCTTCAGTCCAGCAGAGATGGACATTACTGTACCTCAGCATGCTAGCTTGATATCATGTATTCCTGGAAGCTGGGAGCAGGATTTAGCCCCTCTGTTCCACCCCTTAAGGGGAGATAAATCACATTATTTCTGGTTTTAAATACCACAATCTCCTTATTTATGAGTGGCTCTCAAACAGTTACTGTTGTCTTTCTATCAGAAAAGCTGATATAGTGCTGCCTTTGGTCAGCATCTTGGATTTGTTGAAATAGTCCATTTGAGATTCCCAGCATATTGTTTTTTTTTGTGTGTTTTCTACAATTGCGGCTCCAGTTCCAGTAAGCAGGAATGACCTTTTATGATGAGGTATTTGTCTGTAATTGTGTACAGATAGAATGACTGGCTGATGCATGAAAGATTACTTTAATAGGAAGACTTGGAGCTTGCACTTGACCTGTTAATACAATTCTGACAGCTTCAGCTGTCTCATTGTTACTTCCAAGCTGTCTGGAATGCTTTTAGAACTATCTCTATTGGACCCGTAACTGAGATTAATCAATCTGTTTCTGTGCTGATTAACACAGCAGAGCTAAATTCATGAGGTAATGATATGACAGGCTAACTGTCAAATCCAGTCCTCTGGGATCTGAATCTGCATTTTCATAAGTGGCTCACCTTCCCAGTTAGCTCATTAGACAACGTGCTTGCTTCCTCCTTAATAGCTTTCACACATCTATAGATTTATATTAATTAGCAATCATTACAATAACAGCAGCCTTGGAATTGAGCCTTTGAAGACAAACGGAGAAACAAAGTATGAACTAAGACAGGCAGCCAGGCAGGGAGTCAGTCTCTAAATATAATAATCATTAAATAGTGGCCCAAGCCCATTAAACATAGCGGTAAGCAGCGGGGTGTGAGGAGCGGCCAGGTCCAGAGCGCAATACTGTTTACACTACAAATGCGGTTGAGTTACACCATGTACAGTAAAATGGGCCCGACTGCCAGTAACTCTAGTCACTTACCAACAAAAGCATCATTTCCTGAAAGCTCCTCCCCTCCTCCCTCCTTCTTCTCCCCACCTCTCCCCTCCCCTCCCCTCCTCCTCTCTCTCACTCACTCTCCAACCACCTTTTTGAGCTCAGAGGAACTAGTCCACAATCACTATGACTAAGCCCTCTATGCAAATACCTGACTGTCCTGGTGAAGCAGGAAGCATGTTTTAGACTTGATTGTGTGTGTGCTTGAGAGAGCAGCAGAGTTTGTATGTGTGAGCTCATTGGCCAAGAGCGTACCTGTGGCAGAGGCAGATGTTGAAGCTGAGAGAGACTGTGAAAGGGCTAGAGAGAGTCCACTGTTGGGTGGAAGCGCAGCAGCTGTGAGGTGATTACCAACACTTTGACCAACACATGGAAACGGCTGTCGAATGCAGGGATTCAAGGTGAAGCAGGAGCATATGTGTCTGTGTGTAACATACCCCCCCATACTGCAGCGGTTGGACCCATGTCTCTCATGCAGTTCTGGACTAAGTTGTATTCTCAGCTGGGACGACCGCTTCCCAAGGTACTGTTTGCTTCTTTCTCTCTCTGTATATACAGCTGAATCATGTGTGTTGATTTATAATTTTGATGTCATGGCCAGGAATTGTAAAACTGTGAGCAATTGTGACCAACTGTCTGCTGATAAAGAGGTTTTATTGTCCTTATTGAGGAACTACTTGATAAGATTAGTAATCAGTCTATTACCCACTTATGGTTGTATTTTTAATTTTGACTTCCTTGAATGAATTCTAAAACGACTTCCCTGTAATTGCAATGCTGAAGGAGTTAGTGCTGTGTGTTTCTCTTTGTTTTCTTTATGGAGCTTGGCCTAACTTGGAGTTAATCTGTCTTTAAAATACCGGTTTTAGAAACATCTGTGGCAAGTGGCAGTGACAGAACCTATTCTAAAATCAGTTTAAAGTAATGCTTACAAAGAAAGCACATGACCAAGACTGAGATATGTGTCAGACTATGAACATTTTCTGTGGAAATCGCCTTTGAGTTTTGTTGTACAACCGGAAAAAGCTTAATTCCAATTTGGCAGAGCAATTATCTAGTCCTTGTTTACTATCTGTTCAAGATACTAACTAAAGACATCTGTTTATTGGAAGCGTAAAGAAGGAAACACTGAGCAGTCTGCCAGTCAGTCATCTGCTGAGCCATTGAGACTCTAATTCACAGCCAGGAACTCTGACAAATGATTGTTTGCCTCATTCCTTGCTGTCTTCCAGTAAGTGCTAGAACCTGATATCTTGTCGGTTTTGCGGATGACTATTAAATATGCCCATTGTTGTGCTGCATTGTAAATAGAGCTCCATTGTTTTTTTGAATCATCATTCATTACACTGCACAGTTTTGGTGGAGCTGTGGATCATATCAGTCTAATGACCTCATTCAAGAAAGGCTTGCTGAGGCTAATTCCACCGAATTTTTGTTGAAGTTGATTGGCTAATCTCACCACGTCAGCATTTCTTCCCTCACGGACATTTACGAAATTGCACCAGGGTCAAATAGTTTCTTCAAATGCTTTCAACAACTTCTAAATTAATTTGAAAACAGCAGACTCAATTTGCCTCTGTTAGTTTTCGTCCTGGTAAGCTGCTTACTGACTGGGATGTTTCTGCACATCTGTAGTTAGCATACATGCACCGATATCATCAGCAGTGTGTACTTCAATTGTGACTAAAACTTAAATTCTCTTAAAACAATAGGCAGCAATAGCAAGAAAGCTTTTGCTTACTTCAATCATCTCTCCGATAAATATGGATCATTTTGAGACATCTTCCTAAAGTGCTTCCAACATAAGAGAATTCACCGTCCTCATTCTGTGCAAACGTGTTTTGTAAAAGGGCTAATTTGAGGCTTCAGCAAACAGAGTTCAATAAATCTTTTTCTTCCAAAGTTATGTTTTGGTGCAAAAAAAATACTATTGTTTGAACACAATAAAAATCATGAACCTTTCTTTCAGGACATGGTGCCGCAGGCCAGCCTCATGTTGTTAGTTTCCTGGTATCACGTTAAACCTCAAGCATGACCCTAGGCGAACAGCTTACGGGAAGTGAATAAACAATAATGGCAAGGATGAGTGAGAGCTTCGGAGGGTGGGTTCACAGATGAAAGGAGATAAAGGATGGGTACGAGATAAGCAGGTTTCTTACGCTGCACAGAGAAATCAAAGGTTGACATCTTTCTTTTACTCGCAGTGTCTAACAATGCTTGTAGTAATTATTTCAAGAGCATCGTGTTAAATGTATCACGCTCCAGTGCTGGTCATACCTGCAGAATAGCTGTGGTGTTAGGTGAAGAGACAGCATAACAGGGTTACATTCAGCCTAATTGTTGTTTTCTGTTTTAAAAAAAACATTTGTGCTACTGAAAAGCAGGATACTTGATTCTGTAAGTCTTTCAGCTGACAGTTGACAGACAACCAGACAACTTGTATACTCAGTTTTTGATTGCAGTGATGGCAAAATGGGAACACGCTTCCTAAAACTGTCACCAAAATAAACTATTAAGTTGTATTTTTTGAATGTAAAAAATAAAATACAGTAATAAACAAGTAGTGCTACTTTACAATTCAAGCCTTTATGCACTTTCACACTAACAGCACCCTGCACCAAACCATACATTTTAAGATTATCAAGGCCCAGTCTATTTGTAGATGATTTCTAGATGATGGGAAATGTAAATTGTTGGCCCCTTAACGTGCCGTTTCCTTTGCCCTTTGGTAGCTTTAAGGTTGTTAAAATCATCTTAACTTTCGTTTTGTGAGTGTGAACCTTGTTTTATTGTAAGGAGCAGCCCTCCAGTGGGCCATTGCTTGTTATGAGGCTAAAGGTAGGATTTATTGCAAGGCAGGTTTATTAGATTAAGGGTGTCAGTGGCTCAGTAGATAGCACTGTCACTAAGAACATACTGAATTCATATCTGCCGGCCAGCTGGAGCCTTTCTTTTTGAAGTTTGCACATTTTGCTGCTCTAGTTTTTTTCTCATGCTCCATATGTGGGTCACATGTGTTTAAAATCTACATCCTGATGTACCTGCTTGCTGCTCATTGTATGGAGCTGCACTAAGGAATATTTACATGTAGTTTTTTCAGTTCCTGATAAAAAAAAAAATTAAAAAAAATCTGTTCTGGCCTGGGATCCTTGTTGTGTGTCTGTAGATATATTGTTGGATGTTGAATAAAGGCATAAATGCAAACAGACAGTTGGTAGTTGGCTGCTGAGACACTTTTTTAAGTGATTGCAAGCCAGGAAAAATTCTTCAAAGCTGCATTAGATCTTGATGTTTTATGCGCATTAGTTATCTATAGGGTATGATAGATGCTCATTATAAATTTAGTTCCGTAGATTTGCTTAAAACAGGTCAAGATGTCCGAAGAGTGCCAAAGTTGTTATTCAGTTGTTTATTTCCTTGTGTGATAAAATAGTTTTGGGCTTTTGTGTCCCTTACCAGATTGAATATATAATACTGAAGCACATTTCCTGTCTCCCCAAATTCAAATTTTGTGAAATGTTTTTAAGACAGCTCTTAAAACTACAAATACGTCACAGGATAGGCAGGAGAAAAACTTTTAAAGTTTGACTGTCAGCCAACATGCAACTGTCAGCCGCTTGTAAAACAGTAAGTTTGCTCAGTTGCAGCAGATTCTTGGCTAAGAATCAAATCAGCAATTTACGGGCAATGAGCCCACCCTCCTGAGTCATAGTGTGATAGTAGTACACTGACCACAGGTGTGTGAAAACGTAGGTAGGTGTCACGCACAAGATAAAAGAGAGAAAGGTTATTTAAGGTGAAAATAAAACCCTTAAATATATATATTTCAGATGTTTAAGATCATCTAACTTAAACTTTCTTTGTCAGGTCTGCCACACAGATCTAGTAACCCTGCCTACATTTAGATTTGTCAATGAAAACCTACATTGAATTTCAGTTCAGGCTGTATACTAAAAACATCTTGCCCTCTAAATATAATATCTTATATATAATATCTTAACTATATGTAACTAATGTTCTTTAAAGTTAAAACAGACACATTTTGCTTTGCTTGTCTATGTTGCGTGAGACTGCAAATGGCAGAGTTTAACCCTGTTGCAAGTGTGATGTGGTATGCTGTGTTGAAATTTCTGCATAACTGAGACGTCATCTTGCGTCAACGCTCCCCTCACATCCACTTTTCACAGCACTGAGGATGCAGGCTCACACATGCACTTTCTCACATATCACACACGAACATACGCAGTTTGAGTCTGGGTGAGTCATTTTTGATTTGCTTTGTTTTTCTTGTATTTTCTAAATTTCACAAACCTTTTCAGAGGCCCGTCATGTTTTTGGGGATTTGCTGTAGTGCACAAAAATTTTAGGCACGTTAGATGTTTCAGTTCTTATCCATTGCACAATACCATCAGGGTTGTGTGTCTCACTGGTCCCAGATTTATTTGGCAGCATTACAGTGAGCTCAAACATGCAACCAAAATTCATAAAGAACAGTCTTCAGTAAAATGAAGAGTGAGGAGTCCTGCAGTAACTGTTGAGGCAGCCACACAGCCCTGACCTCAGCCTTGTGGATTCAGTCTGGGGATATATTAGTGCAGCAGATAAATGATTGTTTTCAGGTGAATCGTTCAAAATGTGATACAAGCACCAAACTTGGCACAAATACTCCTTGGGGGTTACCTTTTTGAAAAAATACGCTGGCCACCTGAAATTCAAGTTGGCTACCATTTTTTAAAGATGGCCGTGCAGAATCTGGTTTTTGGACTTCTGAATCACTAAGGAGCTTATTTTTTTACCTTATTTGGGACTTTGGATTAACATTACAGACCTGTGGTTAACCTACATAATGCTATAGTAGTGCAGCAGGTCTTAGGGTTAGAGGTAGATGTACATGTATCACTCTTAATAAAATGTTGTTTCATATCATTGCAGATGCCGTATTCCCTGTTAATTTTTCACTGTTTTGGGCTAGAAATGGTAGAAAGAAGCTCCAAAGAGATCTTAGAGTTGTATTTTTGGATTCCTCATACTTGAGAACCTACTTTTTAACACCAAGATCAAGGGAACAAACACAAGAACATTAAAGAACCTTAGGGAGTAACCAGTACATTAACTATAAATATTCTAACTCAAGATTAAATCAGGCTTCTTATTTTTTATAAACACCACCCATTTTTCCCAACATGCCAGGATCTGGTCTTGTTTTTGATTTACAAATGCTGTCATCTGGTCCATTTTATAGATGTCAAGAGTTATATTCCACCACTCTGATAGGGTGGGTGGGACTTTATCTCTCTAAATAAGGCAACATCTCAGCTCTGAACGTAGGTGTCTGTATCAACATCTGTCTCATCAGCAGTAAAGATTCCTCTCTTCATACAGTTAATGACAAGTTCAGACGTTACTGCATCATTCCAGGCAGATGGATCGTAGTCAGCTCTGTTCTCAGTTTGTTTGTAGTGACTTCAGTTGTACTAATGTCTGTAAGTCTGAAAAAGCTGCATGAATACAGTTTATTTTCTTCTAATGATGGGATTTAATGGAGAACTATTGTTCAAGTGAATGAGAAAGTCCCCGAATATTTAGATTATTTTAGCTGCTTTATTGGAAGCATGTAATCAGAGTTCTGCAGCCGCTGACAGACGCTCACAGGTCTCTCAAGTTTTTAATGTATGTGTGTGTGAAAGAGAGTGAAGAGAGACTGGTGTTGTTTTAAGTGTTTTTTGCCTTTCTGGAGTCCTTCATCATTTGTGCTGTTGGCTCCACTTAAAACAGTTCGGCTCATAAGTTACTCTGTTCCATGCTCTTTTCCCCGTAGAGCTCATCCGATCAGTTTCCATGGTTTCCGTGGTAGAATCGCGTGTAACAATGCTTTTCATTGGTTGTCGCGTTATCTTAGCCCGCCCCTTTCTTTGATTGACAGGTCAGTGACAGGCTCGACTCCATAGCAGACGAGCTTGATTCCTCCCGGTTCCATAGCAACGGCGCACCAGAGAAATTTACTGGTATTTTTTTCAGCGTGAGAAATACGATGTGTGGCGGGAGTGCGTGACAAAAGACCGAAAAGCGTGACTGTCACACTCAATGCGTGAGACTTGAGAGCCCTGTCAGTTTGTTTGTAGTGACAAAGTTACTAGGAGAAGGACTTCAGTTGAGTCTGAAAGAGCTGCATGAGTACAGCTTAAAATCTGGTTGATTTTTCTGCTAATGATGGGATTTAATGGAGAACTATTGTTCAAGTGAATGAGAAAGTCCAGGAAGCATGTAATCAGAGTTCTGCAGCCGCTGACAGACACTCAGCTCCCAGCCGGTGTTAGCATCCTAGCTTAGCATGAGCCTCAGGTAGCTAGCTAAACCAGACAGCCGCCAGACACCTTTTAATAACTTGATGGTGCAGAATTCATCAACACGACTTCCACAGTTAGCGGTTGGACAGCAGGGAGGTGCGCTTGTTTTATGCAGCCTTTACAGGCGGTCAGCCAACACACCTGTAACTCCATCTCATTAAACAATTAGAAAAATGAATTTGAATTTGTTACCATATAGGACCTGCTTTATTGGAAGCATGTAATCAGAGTCCCGCAGCCACTGACAGACACTCAGCTCCTAGCCGGTGTTAGCATCCTAGCTTAGCATGAGCTTCAGGTAGCTAGCTAAACCAGACAGCCACCAGACACCTTTGATGGTGCAGAATTCATCAACACGACTTCCACAGTTAGCGGTTAGACAGCAGGGAGGTGCGCTTGTTTTATGCAGCCTTTACGGGCGGTCAGCCAACACACCTGTAACTCCTCCAAACAGTTGGAAGATGACTTATTATTTGGTACAACATATAAAAAGTTTTAATGAAATGAACTATCGCTCAATAGATAATATAACTGTTAAGGATTATTAGTAACATAACGTACTTGTAATCATATATATCAACACATTTTAATGAATTTTAAACACCTTTTAACAGTTTTACGCCAACCTGTGTACAGTTAGATAACATATTTTAGACACAAGCTATCGATAGTATTAGAAATAAGTATGTAGGATTGGCTATAGTTAGCTTTAGGTCAGCAGCACATTAACCCTGACATGTCTCCTCTATATCTATGAGGTTAAAAACAACCTTCACCGTACTCAGAAGTGCAGCAGACAGCCAGATATTTGAGTGCTTACAGTATTTAGTGTGCAGTGCTAATCTTCTCTTCCCTGTTAACATTTACTGGCTTTGTTTCACTGCTCGCTTCACGAGGAGCGATGTCAGACCTCAGTCCTGTCTGAGGAACTGAGGAATGTCTGCTAACGTGGCTTTAAGGCTTTTCTAGCACCTCGTTTTAACATGTAGCTTTAATTTAGGTTTAAAGCTGTGGAGCACATGGAAACACCGTGTACTTAGAGTGACACTCACAGATGGACTATAAATCCTCTGTCAGACATCTTGCATTGGTTTTCTTACCAGGTCAGACCAGCTTACTTCTCTGTATCACTTTAAACACAAGTCTGAACTTCATGCAGTCACATTAACATATAGAGCTGTGTGACGTGATTTGAGGAAAGCTTTTTCCACATATTTATGTGGTAGCGTGGCCGAGCGGTCTAAGGCGCTGGATTAAGGCTCCAGTCTCTTCGGGGGCGTGGGTTCGAATCCCACCGCTGCCAAGAAGCTTTTGGGGCAGTGGTGTCCTAGTGGTTTGTGAAGCGAACCTGTAACCGGTGGGTGGCAAGAGGTTGAGGTGGGGAAGTGAGAGCGACCGCTTGTCCCAGTCACCACCACTGTGGGCCCTTGAGCAAGGCCCTTAACCCCTGACTGCTCCCCGGGCTCTGCACCTTGGCAGCCCACTGCTCCTAGTATGTATAGTTAAGGTTAGAATAGGATGAATGCAGAGAAGGAAGGAACCCAAGGGGATCAATAAAAGTTAGAATATTAAGATTAATATATATATTAAAGGCATCACTAAAACATGAGTTAAATCAAGGGTGCCCAATCCTGGTCCTCGAGGGCCACTATCCTGCATGTTTTAGATGTTCCCCTCTTCCACCTGATTCAAATGATCATCTCATCATCAAGCTCTGCAGAAGCCTGATAACGATCCTGATCATTTGAATCAGGTGGAAGAGGGAGACATCTAAAACATGCAGGATAGGGGCCCTCGAGGACCAGGATTGAGAACCCCTGAGTTAAAGTATGCAGGTAAAATCACAACACATACTTTGCTCTACAATTTCACATCTATTATTAACAAAATGGCAGATATTGCTCAGTTGCTGCCTTAGTGTTTGTCCTTTTCCATTTTCTGTTAAAATTTAAAAATAAAAGAAACGTCCATAAGAATAAAACTTACCTGAGATAAGGACAGAGCTATGTTATGTTATGTTTCCATAAAATGTTTAACCCTTTAAGTCCTCGTACGACAGCGCACTTTGGATACCGTAAATATGTCACCGTTTGTGCTATCGGAAAAAAATCCAGTGGTTTCTGAAAGCTGAGGCGTTGCGCTTTTCAGCCAATATAGTGTCATTACGGTAATTTCATTCGTGCCCCCCCAGGAATCCGCTGGATGAAATTACCGTAAAATTACCGTAACTCTTATAATAGGCAGTAAATCGTAAATAACAGCCAGAAAGTTTCTTCTGTAAAAATGGGCACCAGCACTCACAGGACATTTTCTGACCTTTTTGTAATCAAAATAAGAAAAAAAAGACCAGGTGGACATTTTGAGGCTCAGGTCTTAAAGGGTTAATGTGCTTTTTTTAAAGTATTGTTCGCTTGATGAGGTTATTTTTTAACTTTATCTTCATGTGAGAGGAAACTCCTTTTCTGAACAAGGTCCGACACAGCTAACTTTTAACTCACGCGACTGATCGGCTGTTTGTTTTGTTATCTTAGTCTCAAAACAGCATGAAACACGGCCGACACCAGCTGACATGAAAAAATAATGACAACTTTCCTGACTGAAAACAGTTCCTGAAGTTTTGTTTATTTGCTCTTCCTCATGGTTTCTTAGTGGTTGGCAAACAACTGGTTTAGTTTCCAATGTCTTCTCCACCTTCTGACGAGTTTATTCAGAAATACGTAAGCCCAATTCACCTTTTTTCCCCCACAAATTAGCTTCAAATTCTCTTGACACTTATATAAAACAAGACTACAGTCATTCAGTCCATTGCTAATATACAAACACTGATCGGACCAGCTCCAGTGGTGGGGTTACAACAGTTATGGTGAAGCTTTTATTCATAGTTTAAGTTTATTTCTTTGGTTTGTAACATAAGCTTGATTACAGCTGAGTATCTCCTTATGTAGTCCAGTGTTTTATTGGACTGTATAAGGACCAAACTCCATCCACTCTCTGTATTTACTGTGCATTTACAGAGTTCCCCTCACGTAACAGATAACAAATGACACAATTAGCATAACACTACCTGCCTGTAATCCCCTCACCCCCCCTTGGTCTATAATTATTCATTACTCTGACGGCCTGGTGTCTTGCTAACACCCTTTATTTAGCAGAATAATACTCAAACTGCATGTCGGACCCTGAAGACTATTAAGCAGTGCTCTGAAATACACATCCACTACGTTTATCTCCATCCATTCTCGCTCCGCGTCGTGTTTTCTCGGTGGCGGGGAGGCGGGCTAAACCATTCACAGCTGCCCCGCGGGGGGTCGAGGTCCATTACAATGGACACGCATCACCCTGCCCAGGTTGTTTTTGTTTGGCCTTAATTGCGAGAGCAGCGGCGATGTTGATTCTGACAGCGAGCGCATTCACGACGAACGGCATTAGCAGAGTCATTAACACCAGGAGAGCGTGTTGAGGACCGTTTTGGAGACACTCATCTGCTGTTGGCAGAGTAAATAAAGGGAGGAGGGGGGGCTGATACGAATGTAGAGCGACAATACGTGTTTGTAAGAACGTGATAAGGTTTGAGCTGTTATTGTAAGCACCGTTCTGGTTAATCTCAAGGGGAAACAACTCAAAAACCGAGTTGAATTTTCTGTTTATCAGCAACAAAACATGATTTTTTGAGTCTTCAAACACTAAAACTCCGAGATAAAGTTGATTTAAATGCATTTCTACGTCTTTCCGTTGAGCCCAGTCTTTCTCTTATCTGTCATTAATGCATTAAACCTGCTCAGATGGCTGCATAAACATGACACAGCACTTATTTACATGCTGCTAATTGCTGCCATTGTGCCGACTAACTGACCGCTAGTTATGCCATTAGTCTGCGTTAGTCTGTTTTGATAAGGATTTAAGTACGTGGAGATATCTACGTATCCGATCTGTGCTGTCTGCCGCTAAGAACAGGAAGATTATCCACAATTATTCCAGCATCTCGGCCTCTCTCAGACCTGCACTACTTTCTGTTAATCTGATGGCAACTGAACGTGTCGGCTTCAAGTCTAAATGAGTTTCCCGCTCAGGTTTTCATAAAAGTCACAATAACAATCTCACAAAGTCGCAAAAAATGTTTCAACTTTCTTTGTGTGAAGCGATGATGGGAACATACCAGACACAGTTTACCTGCGTTCCTTCACTTTGCTCTGCAGTTTTACAGATTTCCCTGTTTTGGTAAATTACAAATATTGAGTAAAATTACAGAAGAAAATATTCATTTACATGATGATGGTAAAAAAACAAAAAACAGGCCAAAGCTGTAAATAATGTCCACATCAAAAATCTCTATTTTTACAAAGAGTATTTTGCTGTTACACTGTTTTCCTGTATTTAAATCGGCTAAAAGTCTCATTATTTTACAGATATTCGCTGTTTTATTCATTGTTTTTACAGTTTTTGAACATTATAGTATTTTTCCTGCCAGATTGCACAGAAGCATTTTAGGGCCACTCACTCATGAGAAAAAAATATAATAGGAGGTAGATTTTTTTTTCATCATGCACTTCGAGAATAAAGTCTAAATGTCTCCTCTGGTCCAGATTGGGACTTCCAGCATCAGTAACTCATTAGTGATACGTTGTCAAAATGCCTCTTTCCCATCGTTGTAAGGCAGACACTGTGCTACAAGCCCAGTTTGATCAAAAGTAGCTGTCTGGGCGCCCCGATAGCCTAACGGTTATGTCGCGTGACCCAAGTGCTAAGGCGTAGCGGCTGTCCCGGGTTCGATTCCGACCTCGGGCATTTACCACATGTCCTTCCCCACTCTTTCCTGTTTCCGTCTCCATCCACTGTCCTATTTAATAAAGGCATAAAAGATAAAAATAAAATCTAAAAAAAAAAAAAAAGTAGCTGTCTTTGAAGCTGTAGAAATAACATTGGTGTCTATGAGCAGCCGGCTGTGAGACGAGTGGACAGGGACCGTCTGCAAACTGCAAAACCGCTACAACAGCAAAGAGAAACTATACAGATATTCAGTAACTTCACTCTTAGACACTGTAGTGTATAAGAGTGTCAGCCTTCAACAAGGAGCCAGTTGAAGGCTGTAGTGATTCTGGTGACACTACAGTGTATAAGACTGAAGTTACTGAATATTATTACTAATAAAAATGCCTTAAAATTCCTTAAAATTATGATTTTTTAACATATATATATCAAACCAAGTGTTGTAGTATGATCAACAGGAGCCAGTTGAAGGCTACAGTGATTTGGGGGACACTACAGTGTCTAAGAGTGAAGTTACTGAATATCTGTGTCTCTCTTCACTGTTGCAGCGGTTTTGCAGTTTGCAGAAGGTCCCTATCCACTCGTCTCACAGCCGGCTGCTCATAGACACCAACAGGGTGGGGAATTCTGGTCCTCGAAAGTAAAAATCCTGCATGTTGTAGATGCTTCCTCTTCCAGTACACCTGATTCAAATGATCATCTCATCATCAAGCTCTGCAGAAGCCTGATCATTTTAATCAGGTGTTGGAAGAGGGAAACATCTAAACCATGCTGGATTTTTACTTTTGAGGACCAGAATTCTCCATCCCTGGACACCAGTGTTATTTCTGCAGCTTGAAAGACAGCTACTTCTGATCAAACTGGGCTTGTAGCACATTGTCTACCTTAAAACGATGGAAAAGAGGCATCGTTTATGTTTTGACAACGTATCACTAATGAGTTATTGATACCGGAAGTCCTAATCTGGACCAGAGGAGACATTTAGACTTTATTCTCGAAGTGCATGATGGAAAAAAATTCTACCTCCTATGGTTTTTTCTCATGAGTGGCCCTAAAACGCTTCCATACAATATGGCAGGAAAAATACTATAAGTTCAAAAACTATAAAAACAATGAATATAACAGCAAGTATCTGTAAAATAATGAGATTTTTAGCCAATTTAAACAGGAAAACAGTGTAACAGCAAAATACTCTTCACTTTGCTCTGTAAAACTGCAGAGCAAAGTGAAGGAACGCAGGTAAACTGTGTCTTTTGCTTATGTTTTGACAACGTATCACTAATGACTTATTGATGCCGGAAGTCTGAATCTGGACCAGAGGAGACATTTGGACTTTATTCTCGAAGTGCATGATGAAAAAAAAATCTACCTCCTATAATATTTTTTTCTCATGAGAGGCCCTAAAACGCTTCTGTAAGATTGTCACACACTTTTGTTTTTACTGTGCAGGTCGAGTCCTGAGCTCCGTCACAACTGCCAAGATAATCTTACATACGTTAAGCAGGAGCTTCTGGAAATGTTGAGTCACATTTTCTACACTTCCTGCACCAATTTGTTCCTTTTCTGCATCAATTTGTCAAGCACCAGGTGTCAGGTTTAAATATAATAGAGTAAAGCTATTTCACATATTTATTCTCCTCCATACCTCATTTAGTATAATTCCTCCTGAGTCAATGCACACATGTACGCTGGATTTACTCCTCTGTCCTCTTTTGTGTCTTTTGTCTGATAAGTAATGTTTAAATGTGCATCTTGTCTACACCTCTGGACTGTAACTGCTCATGTTATACATACATTCTGGCCTTAACCGACTCAAATATTGATCAAATCCATGTCCTATGTCCCCCTAAATGCTTTCATTACCACTACCTGCTCAATACACATGACCCAGAACAATTAAACCGCTCAGATAGCCGCATAAACGCGACACAATACTGATTTACATGTTGCTAATTGCTGCTATTGTGCCTCCTAACTGATCGCCAATTAGGTCATTAGCCTGCGTTAGCCTGTTCTGATAAGGACTTAACTACGTGGAGCGGAGATAGAGGCGGATGTCTGACATATCTACGAATACGATCTGAACTGTCTGCCGCTAACAACATGTAAACGACCAACAATTACTCAGGCATCTCAGTCTGAGGGAAGATGAACGGGAATAAAACAGTGAATGTTGGGTTTAGCCCTTCATACTGGCTGGATTAGCAGTTATGAGCACCGACAGTTAAGTTCCTCTACGTTATACAATCGCAGTTACAGAGATTCTGAGACTTTCAACAGCACATGGACGTCTCCAGTGATCATGGAAACTTGATAAAAGCAGATCAAATGCTTAACACACATAGTTTATCTAAATATCTGTAAAATACTGATATGTTTACTGATTTAAATACAGTGAAAAATGGTGTAATTTTACAGTCAAACATGGTAAAAGTTTAAACTACAATTTGTACAAGTACAAATTTAACAAGTTTTATCCTGTTTTTTTATGTTTAACTCGTAAATTAAGACTTTTTTTCAGTGATTTTATTTGTTATTATCTGTAATTTTCACAAAACTGTTAAAGAAAATACAAACTTCATATTTTAAACCAGTGGTTCTCAACTGGTCCAGCATCAGGACCCACTATGTCTCTATTAATAACGGTCGCAACCCAAATTTTTGAAGTTTGCTGTTCCTGTTAACACATTAAGGTTTATCTGCGTGTAGTCTCAACACATTTTGATACAGCTTGGGAAAATTTGGGCTTATTTTTTGCTCATTTTGGTAAATTTGGACACTTTTGCCAAGTTCTGGTCATATTCTGTCCCATTCTGACAGATTCTGAGCACATGTTGGTTTATTTTTGGCACGTTTTAGCATAAATGTCTCCACTAAGCTGGCAGAGCCTCATCTAGAGGTTAATAGTGGACAACTACTGGTGTCACCACCACTAAATATCCTGCTATTGAAAGCAAACTGTGTCATAAGAAACACGTCCTTTAAAATAAAAGACTTTATTTATT